>BMAV01024808.1:0-70425 GCA_019973955.1 Trichonephila inaurata madagascariensis
TTTTTTTAGATTTTCCGATAACGCCCCCCCTTTTTACGAAGAAACCTGCTATGTGCGTATGCAATGCTCTTACGTTTTGAAGTCTTTTACTTGAGGAATTACTCCAAACATTAGAAAAAAATACTATATTTTTTTAAGACTACTACCTTTAAGTTCATAAGAGGAATGTTATTTCTTTTAAATAAGTAGCATTTTGATTTATGTAGAAGTCTTAATTTTTTTCTATGCCAATCAATTTTTTCATTTTTAAAGCTCTCTTTTTTTTTTATACCCGGCGTATAACATGCACCCATAAATTTTGATCTTATTTTTTGTGTTAAAAGTGCGCGTTATACGCCAGATTTTACGGTATATTATGTTCAGTAACCAATGGAAAAATACTTTGAAATTAAAATTACTTTTATAACTTTAGAGAATGCTTAAAGTATCATAAAAGGCATAGAAAATAAGGATGGAAACTAATAATGAAACATAATATATAGACATTGCTTTTATTTTTTTTAAACTTGTAGTGGGTGACATTTGATGTTAATAAACAGTTTTTTCAAATATAAAGTCATTTATTAAATTAAAAAATATTTTAACAAAAATAATAGTCCAACAGCATATATAGAAAAGAAAATCGTTCCTTGTGTCCCTGTAGTGCAATGGAGAAATCCAAAGGTCTTGGGTTCGAATTCCAACTGGAATCGCCAATTTTCTGAGAATGTAATTTCTGTTTTACTACACTTTTTACTATAATAATTGAAAATTTAGTTAATAAATAAACAGTAACGAGCAAACAAAAAAATAGAAATAAGACATACATAGTACATAGAATAAAAATTGCAAGAAAAATAACTTTATATTATGTCACTAAATATTAGGAATTTTATTTATATTAATTGTAACTCTTTAAAAAAAATTAACTAAAATAAAAAATTTTCTTGTTGACCTTAGTAGGAATTGATTTATTTTTTTATATATTACTTGTTACTATGAAAGTCATATAATAGGTGGATTGATAAAATAAAAGTAAAATATAAAAAGTAAAAGTGATAAAAGTGTAAATTTTTTTTAAAAAAGGTAGTTATAAATGTTAAAATAAATATATAAAGAGATTTTCTTTTTTATTATACTTTTCAAAGATAATTTAATATTATGTGTGTAAAATATTTTTCATATTCAAGACATTTTTATAAAATGTTGTATGTAAATGAAGAAATGTATTACAAAATTTTATTACCATTGGCGGGTAAATAATTTTTCCCGATTTTCTGCAGATGGCGCAACGTGTATAAAAAATTTTAGTTTTTTTGAAAAATCTTTTAAAAAAAAAATTTCGGCTTTTTTTAAATCAGTAACTAAAAAAGTCAAAGTATAGTTTTTAAAAATCATTTCATATAAACGCATCAACATTGATTATTTTAGAAAAATATTAAATATTTAAGTATCCTTGTTTTGAAAAAAAAAAACATACTGTATCGTGACGGAATAAATTATCTTTCCAATTCTTAATTGTAGCGGTTTTTTGCGCAAAAAAATTTAGATTATTTTTTTAAGAAATCAAAAAAATAGCTATGATACTGTTTCGAACCCGGGTTCAACAATTAGTAATGAAACCCGTTAAACAATCACGCCGTGAAATCGTTGGGAAAAATTAGTGAAGAGACTTTAAAAGAAAAGGAAGAAATATTCAATTTATTCCTTTTTTGTTGTTTAAATTTTTGGGCTTCTTTTTTGTTTGTTTAAAAACTTCATATATACGCAAACAATTTTAAATTTTTTAAAAAAAATGAAAAAAAACGTCAAATATTTTCGCAAAAGGGGAAAAAAAAAAAAAAAACAAAATTTTTTTTTAAAAACAATTTTGAAGAATTTTTATCAATCTTTGTAAATTCTAAAACTTGTTTATCACAAAAAAATGTTTCCTAGATTTTTTTTTAAAAATAAAAAAATTAAGTATTTAAAAAAAATTTTTGAAATTTTTTTGGGTCTAAAAACAGT
The DNA here is from genome assembly GCA_019973955.1 of Trichonephila inaurata madagascariensis. Lineage (NCBI taxonomy): Eukaryota > Metazoa > Arthropoda > Arachnida > Araneae > Nephilidae > Trichonephila > Trichonephila inaurata. Next base: position 1,987 of record BMAV01024808.1, read on the forward strand.
TCTTGACATTTTTTTTTAAAGACTGATTCAAAAAGGGAAAAGCATGAACTTTTAATGTAAAATATCGTTTCTTAAACAAAAAGAAAATGCAAGCGGAAAGATTTGAAATCATTTTAATTTAAACATTTTTTTGACTCATTTTATAAAAAATGTAAAAATAGAAAATTTTTTTTTTTGTAAAATAAATTATACCGTATCGTGGCAAGTAAATGAAATTTATTTTTTTTTTTTTTGTCTGAGTCTCTAAAAAAGATTAGATCACGTTTAAAACGTCGGGAAAAAAAAGGTTTCCCGTTTTTGAACAGCCCATGGCGGTGAAAAATGGCACTTTTATGCGTCTTGGGTTTTTAATACCCCCCGCGGTCACTGCGCCTGTTCTTCTACCGTCGTTACTGCGGGGGGGAAAGCCCCCCAAATTTTTAATACGTTATTTAATTAGAAAATAAAATTAAGGTCGTACAAAAAAATACAGATGTTTTTTTGTATACAAATAAAATTATTAAATTTATTGCATACAAATGAGGCTAAATTAATTTCTTGAAAAACAAAATTTTAAAACACATAATTTTATATTTTTTTTCAAAATATATATATAAAACGTATATACCAGTAATAAATATACATAATTAAAATAAGTGTGAAGGTATAGAAAAATAATATTTTAATCATTTTCCAAACATTCAGAGAGCTTATACAAATGCTCAATTTCTCGGGGATTCCAGATCCCCAGATAAACTTTTTGGGAAAGGGCATTACTTCCAATCTTTCGGGGAAAAGGTTATCAGGCCGGGGTTTAAGACCTAAAATTCGCTCAGAAAAATGTGGTTTCCATTCGTTTTAAATCCTGGGGGGATTTTCTTGTTTGGGGGGTAAAAACACACCGCGTGAGTGATCGGGGTTACTTTGAATATCAAAAAAAATGGAAAAATGGACTCCCCGGACATTCCCGAAATTTTACCTTAGGCAAGTTTCGCGTCCCGTTCTAAATAGGGGTCCCATACACAGATACGTTTGTTTACCTACGAATTTTAATAGTGTAAATAAGAAAAAAAATACTAGAAACAGGGTTGGTGTCACCGATCAGCCAAATTGTTAACATTGCTTGGCACCTTCCTACTGATTTATTTTTCTTAATACTCCGTTCAACTGAGAATATCTTTATGTAGAACGATTCTCTCTAAGAACCTCGATTTTAAAGAGATGAGAATTTGTGTATGTGTGTGCGTAAGTCTCAGAAGAACGAGTTTCAGACTTTGTTCAGTGATCCGTCCAAATTTCGATCACCGTTCCGCGTGCATTAAATACTGCGATTAGAAGGGAGGGGGAAGGAAGGATTGACTCAAAAACAAATTAAAAAATAATATATTACCACATAGGATCCTATCTTCCAGATATACTCCTCATTCAATCAAATGGTAATTATATTTTTTTTCCTAGTTGTCGTCAGTGGAGAAGTATACGAAGGATAAAGTTGGATGTGATTTTATACACGACAAAAATTATTCCAAGATTGTATAATTTTTATCAGTTTCGTAATATTTTTAAGGACATGTATTGATATATTTCTCTTTTTCTTTCAGATTATGGGGACAGCTATAGTGGTAAGACATATTCTTTTTACTCAACTTATAAAAAATATCATTAAAAAAGTTCGGATAAATTCTCTTTTCTAAATATTTTTTGATTATTCACGAAAAATTCATCTTTGATTATGCTTTGAGTATAAGGAGACTTTAAATCTAGAAATGTAGATATATTTGTTTTTTCTAATTATGTAGACAGCTATACTGGTAAGATACGTTATTCTTACTCAAGTTTAAAAAATATCGTTCACAAAATTCAGATGAATTCTATTTTCTACTTTTTTGCATATTTTATTAAAAATTTACCTTTTGGTAATTATTTCAATATAAGGAAATTTTTAAATCGACAATTTTAAATATATTATGTTCATCAATTTCACTTATTCTTTCAGTTTATGGAGACAGCTACAGTGGTATGAGAAAACTTCTTTTTACACCACATATAAAAATATCATTAAAAGTTCAGATTACTCTATATTTTCTTTTAGCTTAATTCACTAAAAATTCGCGATATAAGGATTCTTTGAATCTAGAAATCTGGAAAATATTATGTTGATATATTACTTTTCTTTCCAGATTCTGTAGACATCTATAGCGGTAAGACACTTTCTTTCTCTTTAAAAAATTATTAAAAAGATTGATAACTCACATTTTCTAATTTATTTTAAATAATTCACCAAAAGTGCATCTTTTGATAACTTTTGTATATAAGGGAAAATTTTTGAATCTAGAAATGTATACATATCATGAGGAAATATTTCTCTATTTTTTCCTGATTATGGAGACAGCTATAGTGGTATGGCAAGTTATTTTTTATCAAATTATAAAAATATCATTAAATAAGTTCAAATAACATATTTTCCATTTTTTTGGCTAATTTACTGAAAATTCATCTTTCCATACTTTTTTTGAATATAAGTAAACTTTGAATCTAAAAATGTAGCAATATTATGTTGATATATTTCTTTTTTTTTTAAGATTATGGAGACAGCTATAGCGGTAAGAAACTTTCTTTTCTCTCATAAAATATTATTTAAAAAAATCATCTAGGTCATATTCTTATTTCTATAAATCACTAAAAATTCATCTTTCGATAATTTTTCAAATATAAGGAAACTTTGATTCAAGAAATATAGATATATTACGTTGATGTATTTTTTTTTCTTTCATATTCTGTAGACAGCAATAGTTGTATCACACGTTCTTTTAACTCAAATTATAAAAATATCATTAAATAAATTCGGATAACATACTTTCTAATTATTTCTTGCATAATCCACTAACACTTAATCTTTCTACACTTTTTTTGAATGTAAGGAAACTTTGAATCTGGAAATGTAGATATGTTATGTTGATACATCTCTTTTTTATTTTTTAGATTATGGAGACATTTATAGTGGTATGTGACACATTATTTTACTCAACTTATAAAAATATCATTAATAAAGGTCGGACAACTTATATTTTCTTTTTTTGTGTAATTCACTATAAATTCATCATTCCATAGTTATTTGAATATAAGAAAACTTAAATCTAGAAATGTGCAGATATATTGTATTTACATTGTTGTTGTTTTTTTCAGATTATGGAGACAGTTATAGCGGTAAGACATTTTCCTTTTTTAAATAAAAATATAGTTAAAAAGTTCAGATAACTTATATTTTCTAATTCCTTTTTGTATAATTAAGTAAAAATTAATCTTTCGATACTTTTTTGAATATAAGGAAACTTTAAATCTAGAAATGTATACCTGTAGAAATGTATACATGTATACATGTACAAATAACATTAAAAACTTTCAGATAAATTCAATTTTCTAATTCTTTATTGTATAATTCCCTAAAAATTCATCTTTTGATAACCTGTTGAAGATAAAGAACTTTGAGTCTAGAAATGGAGATATATATCTTTTCATTTTTTTTCAGATTCTGTAGTTAGCTTTAGTGGTATATAACACTTTATTTTTACTTAAAATTATAAAAATATCATTTAATGTTCGGATAACTCATAGTTCCTCCTTTTGCATAATTCACTAAAAAAATTTTTATTCCATTACATTTTAAAATATAAGAAAATTTCGTATCTAGAAACGTATATATATAATTGATACATTTTTTTTCTTTTAGATTATGGAGAATTCATTAAAATCGCATTAAAAACTTCAGAAAACTTATATTGTATCTCTTTTGTATAATTCACTAAAAATTCATTATTCCATACTTTTCAATATAAGGAAACTTTGAATCTAGAAGTGTAGATATATAATGTCGATATTTTTCTTTTCTTTTCATTTTTAGATTCTGTTGACAGCTATAGCGGTAAGGCACTTTCTTTTCTCTCATAAAAATATTATTAAAAAAGTTCAGATCAAATCACTAAAAATTCATCGTTCAATAATTTTTTCAATATAAGGAAATTTAGTATCTAGAAATGTATATATGTTATTGAAACATTTTTTTTCTTTTAGATTATGGAGACAGCTATACTGGTATGATCCTATTTTTTTAATCATAAAAAAATAGCATTAAAAAAGGTCGGATAGCTTATAGTTTCTCTCTTTTGATAATTCCCTAAAAATTCATTATTTTTAATACTTTTTTCAATATAAGGAAACTTTGAATCTAGAAGTGTAGATATATAATGTCGAAATTTTTTTTTTTTTATTTTTAGATTCTGTAGACAGCTATAGCGGTAAGACACTTTTTTCCCCATAAAATTATTAAAATATTCAGATAACTCATATTTTTTTCTTATTTGTGTAAATTACTAAAACTTTTTTAATATTTTTAATTGGGTTTATCAGAAAGTTTATTTAGATAATTTTTTTCTTTTTTGATATTGGGGACAGCTTTGGGTTGATCCTTTTTTTTAAACACTTTTAAAAAAAAAGAATTAAAAGAACGGAAAGTTTATATTTTCTCTCTTTTGATAATTCCCTAGAAATTCATTATTCCATACTTTTTTCAATATAAGGAAATTACGAATATCTAGAAGTGTAGATATATAATGTCTCGATATTTTTCTTTTCTTTTTATATTTAGATTCTGTAGACATCTATAGTGGTAAGACACTTTTTTTCTCCTAAAAATATTTTTAAAAAATTCAGGTGTAACTCATATTTTCTTTTTATTTAGGGAAACCTTTTTTCCTTTTATAATTTTTTTGAATATAAGAAAATTTTTGTCCTGTGTGTGTATTATTTGTTGATAAACTTTTTTTTTTTAGGGGTTATGGAGACAGCTATATGGTATGATCCTTTTTTTAATCATCTTAAAAAATAGCGTTAAATAAGACGGGTAATTTTTATTTTCCCTTTTTATAACCCTTAAAAAATTATTATTTTTACTTTTTTTAATATAAGTAAACTTTTTTAAACTGAAGTGTAGATATATAATGTTAATATTTTTTTTTTTTATTTATAGATTCTGTAGACATTACAGGGTAAAACACTTTTTTCTCTCATAAAAATATAATTAAAAAAGTTCAGATAACTTATATTTTCTAATTTTTATTTGTATAAATCACAAAAAATCCTTCGATAATTTTTTAATATAAGAAAAATTTAGTACCTAGAAATATGTAAATGTATTTTGTTGATACATTTTTTCCTTTTTGATTATGGAGACAGCTATAGTGGGAGTTTTTTTTAAACAATTTATAAAAAAAGCATTAAATGTTCGATAGCTTTCTCTTTTTGAATAATTTATAAAAAATTATTCCAAACTTTTTTTTAAAATAAGGAAACTTTGAATCTAGAAGTGTAATATATAATGTCGATATTTTTTTTTTTTTTATTTTTAAATTCCGTAGACAGCTATAGCGGTAAACACTTTTTTTTTTTTCTCATAAAAATTATTAAAAAGTTCAGATAAATCATATTTTCTAATTTTTTTTTGTATAAATCACTAAAATTTATTTTTTGATAATTTTGAATATAAGGAAATTTTTGTATCTAGAAAAGTAATATGTTAAAGATAATTTTTTCTTTTTTGAAATTTTGGGGACATATAGTGGTATGATCCTTTTTTTTTTAAACATCTTATAAAAAAAAGCATTAAAAAAAATCGGATAGCTTATATTTTCTTTGATAATTCCCAAAAAATTTATTATTTAATTTTTTTCAAAAAAAAACCCCGAATCTAGAAGTGTAGATATATAATGTTTATATTTTTTTTTTTTAATTTATAGATTGTAACCTACAGGGTAAGACACTTTTTTTTCTCTCAAAAATATTATTAAAAAATTAGATAACTCATATTTTCTAATTTTTTTTTTTAAAACACAAAAACATCCTTCGATAATTTTTTGAATATAAGAAAATTTAGTACCTAGAAATGTGTAGATGTTTTTGTTGATACACCCTTTTTGATTATGGGACAGCTATAGTGGTAGGGTCCTTTTTTTAAACAATTTATAAAAATACCATTAAATAAGTTCGATAGCTTATTCTTTTTTTTTAAAAATTTATAAAATTCATTATTCCAAACTTTTTTTAAAATAAGGAAACTTTTGAAGTGTAAAATATAAGTCATATTTTTTTTTTTTTTAATTTTTGATTCTTTTGACAGCTATAACGGTAAGACACTTTTTCCCCTCATTAAACATATTATTAAAAAAGTTTAGATAACTCATACTTTCTAATTCTTATTTGTATAAATCACTAAAATTTCATTTTTCGATAATTTTTTGAATATAAGGAAATTTCGTATCTAGAAATGTATATATGTTATTGATACATTTTTTTTTCTTTTAGATTATGGAGACAGCTATAGTGGTATGATCCTTTTTTTTAATCATCTTATAAAAATAGCATTAAATAAGTTCGGATAGCTTATCTCTCTTTTGTATAATTTACTAAAAATTCATTATTCCAAACTTTTTTAATATAAGGAAACTTTGAATCTAGAAGTGTAGATATATAATGTCGATATTTTTTTCATTTTATACGTTCAGTAGACAGCTATAGCAAAGACAATGCCTTCTCAAAAATAGTTGGTTAAAAATGTCTAGATAAAATCATATATTTCTAATTTTATTTGTATAAATCACTAAAAATTCATCTTTCGATAATTTTTTGAATATAAGAAAATTTAGTACCTAGAAATGTGTAGATGTATTATGTTGATACACATCTTTTTTCTTTTAGATTATGGAGACAGCTATAGTGGTATGATCCTTTTTTAATCATCTTTGCAAAAGTTAGCATTAAAAAAGATCGCTAGTTGGTATTTTCTCTTTTGATAATTCCCTAAAATTCATTATTTAATACTTTTTTCAATATAAGGAAACTTTGAATCTAAAAGTGTAGATATATAATGTCGATATTTTTTTTATTTTTATTTTTAGATTCTGTAGACATCTACAGCGGTAAGACACTTTCTGATCTCTCATAAAAATATTATTAAAAAGTTCGGATAACTCATATTTTCTAATTTTTATTTGTATAAATCACTAAAATTCATCTTTCGATAATTTTTGAATAGGCAGTAAAATTTAGTACCTGTAAATGTGTAGATGTATTATGTTGATACATTTTTTTTCTTTTAGATTATGGAGACAGCTATAGTGGTTTGATCCTTTTTTTAATTAATTTATAAAAATAGCATTAAATAAGTTTGGATAATTTATATTTTCTCTCTTTTGTATAATTTACTAAAAATTCATTATTCCAACCTTTTTTATTATAAGGAATTTTTGAATCTAAAAGTGTATATATATAATGTTGATATTTTTCTTTTCTTTTTCTTTTTAGATTCTGTAGACAGCTATAAGTGTAAGACTTTCTTTTCTCTCTCTTATAAAACATATTATTAAAAGCTTATAAATCATACTTTCTAATTCTTATTTGTATAAATCACTCAAATTTCATTTTTCGATAATTTTTTGAATATAATAAAATTTCGTATCTAGAAATGTATATATGTTATTGATACATTTTTTTTCTTTTAGATTATGGAGACAGCTATAGTGGTATGATCCTTTTTTTTTAATCATTTTATAAAAATAGCATTAAAAAGATCGGATAGCTTATATTTTCTCTCTTTTGATAATTCCCTAAAAATTCATTATTTAATACTTTTTTCAATATAAGGAAATCCTTGAAGGAAGCAGAGATATATGGGCTTGTTGGATATTTTTTCTTTTTTATTATTTTATAGATTCTGTAGACATCTACAGCGGTAAGACACTTTTTTTTCTCTCTCAAAAAATATTATTAAAAAAGTTCAGATAACTCATATTTTCTAATTTTTATTTAGATAAATCAGATTAAAAATTCATCCTTCGATAATTTTTTTTGAATATAAGAAAATTTAGTACCTAGAAATGTGTAGATGTATTATGTTGATACATTTTTTTAGATTATGGAGCATATGGTAGGATCCTTTTTTAATCAATTTATGTTAGCATTAAATGTCTTCCTGATAGCTTATATCTCTTTTGTATAATTTACTAAAATCCATTTATTCCAAACTTTTTAATATATGAAACTGAATTAAAGTGTAGATATATAATGTCGATATTTTTCTTTTCTTTTTAATTTTAGATTCTGTAGACAGCTATAGCGGTAAGACACTTCTTTTCTCTCATAAACATATTATTAAAAAAGTTTAGATAACTCATACTTTCTAATTCTTATTTGTATAAATCACTAAAATTTCATTTTTCGATAATTTTTTTGAATATATATGAAGCCTCTCGTATCTAGAAAATGTATGCGCGTTATTGATATATATTTTTTCTTTTTAGATTATGGAGACAGCCAGGTGGTATGATCCTTTTTTAATCATCTTATAAAATAGCATTAAATAGTTCAGCTTATCTCTTTATAATTTACTGCACCATTATTCCAAACTTTTTTAATATAAGGAAAACTTTGAATTGTAGCGTATAGTAGTCGTCGATATTTTTTTCTTTTCTTTTTATTTTTATATTCAGTAGACAGCTATAGCAGTAAGACACTTTTTTTCTCTCATAAAAATATTATTAAAAAAGTTCAGATAACTCATATTTTCTAATTTTTATTTGTATAAATCACTAAAAATTCATCTTTCGATAATTTTTTGAATATAAGAAAATTTAGTACCTAGAAATGTATGTTGATACACATCTTTTTTTCTTTTAGATTATGGAGACAGCTATGTAGTGGTATGATCCTTTTTTAATCATCTTATAAAATAGCATTGCAGATGGAGTAGTTATATTTTCTCTCTTTTGATAATTCCCTAAAAATTCATTATTTAATACTTTTTTCAATAGTATGAAATCTCTTGAATCTAAAAGTGTAGATAAATAATGTCGATATTTTTTTTATTTTTATTTTAGATTCTGTAATATCTACAGCGCGCAGTACACTTTTCTGATTTTCATAAAAAATATTATTAAAGTTCGAGTGTAACTCATATTTTTTAATTTTTATTTGTATAAATCACTAAAAATTCATCTTTCGATAATTTTTTGAATATAAGAAAATTTAGTACCTAGAAATGTGTAGATGTATTATGTTGATACATTTTTTCTTTTAGATTATGGAGACAGCTATAGTGGTTTGATCCTTTTTTAATCAATTTATAAAAATAGCATTAAATAAGTTTGGATAGCTTATATTTTCTCTCTTTTGTATAATTTACTAAAAATTCATAATTCCAACCTTTTTTTATTATAAGGAAATTTTGAATCTAAAAGTCTATATATATATAATGTTGATATTTTTCTTTTCTTTTTCTTTTTAGATTCTGTAGACAGCTATAGCGGTAAGACACTTTATTTTCTCTCATAAAAATAATATTATTAAAAAGTTCAGATAACTCATATTTTCTAATTTTTATTTGAATAAATCACTAAAGATTCATCTTTCGATAATTTTTTAAATATAAGGAAACATTATATCTAGAAATGAAGATATATATATATTGTTTTTCAAAGTATGGTAGACAGCTATATTTCTGTGATACGTTCTTTTTATTCACATTGTAAATATACCATTAAAAAGATCGGAACTTCTATTTTCTAATTCGTTTTTGTATAATTCACTTAAAATTTCTTTTACTTTGTTTCTGAATACGACGTTTCAGAAAAAGTTAGTAATTTTATAAGCTATAAAGAAAGATTATTTTATCTTCCTTTACTTTATGATACATGAGATACGTCCCGAAGGTCTACCTGTTCACCTTTCTTTTGAACTACGAGGACTGTTGTCATTATTATTTAAACATTCAATGCAGTGATTTAGTTTTAGACCGTTAATAATTATTGACAAATATATATATTTGATTATTAAATCTTATGAATTTTTTAAATCAATACTATTTCTATTATTATTAATTCTTTTATTTTATTATTCCGTTTACTTTTTATGTTTATATAATATTTTTTGTGATATTTCAATCTGTATCAATAATGATAATTGCTTTCAAAAGTTATTTGGTATTCAGATTGTGGCAACATGTAACAAATAGTTACTGATTAGAATCTGAAGCATTATTCAGTTTCGCTGTACTAAATTTCGAAATGGAGAACCATTAATATTCGGCTGATGTGCAAGAACTAAAATGTCGCTGGAAGAGGAAACGGAAACAAGTTTAACAAAGATGGGAGTGAAATTCCTCCTTTTTGGATATACCAATCAAAAATGTGGTTTTATCAAGTGAAAACACAGTTTGAAATGGGTGGCATTTCTGACCAAGATACAAAATTTAATTTATTTGCTCAGATCAACTCGAAGTGTGTCGAAAATGTGTACAGCATTTTTCGCCGCAGCAGTCAGACTAAATTTTCGAATTCTAAGCTCTTCAATGGGAATTCGCAAAAGTGTAACAACGACTGTAAAACACGAAGGATTGGGAGACTATCAAACCTTATCCTTACTTTATAAAGAATCTATTCTATCATCCGATTTCATCTAATATCAATTTAATCTCAGTGAACTTTCATCACTTTAAAGATTCCTCCTAATAAATCTCTTAATCACAATAATTCAAATGTGATAATTTCAATAACAGTCTCACCTAGTTTCTGGCTTATTTTCTCTCCTGCTCTCTATTAAACAAAAATGTCAGAATTTAACGTTTATTCACTGAATTGAATGAAGCCCATATAGTACGTATAAATTATAATAAAAATTAAAATCTATCGATGTTTCTGTTGTTTCCCCTATTTTAATTAAAACGCGGTGTGCTAAATGAATTTAATAACCTTATAGAGAGATCCATATAAAATACACTGCATTTCTCATAGCACAGTATTCATTAAAACATCTGAGAGATAGTGCAACTTGACGAGTGATAACATTTTTATATAATTTTCATAAAGCAGCCTTTCTCAAATTAAGGCCCCATGGGAGGGGGCGTGATAATCTCTACGTACAGGGCACGAGTCTATTGAAAAGTAGAAAACTCAAAATATTATTTTAAAAAATATTTATTTACTGAAAGTAAACAAACAAAATACACATTCTGGCATAATAAAATATAAAATACATATTTATACTGATATAATACACTTATAAATGTATCAGTACTGCACAATGTATTTTATAATTAATTTAACAATACTAAGTTAAGAAGAAGATTAATAATTACCAGTGACCCCGTGGCCTTTGCATGTATAAAATTATATACGAAAATCAACACTTATCTTGATAATTTTTTACGGTTTTTAAGTAATACATTAACTGCCGATTAAAAGTTATGCAATTCACTCCCCAATACCAGCGTTTTCTATGTAGGCACGTGTATGTGATATATTGGGGGCAAATCCCCGAAATAACTAAATCCTTCGAAAATATTGTCAAGGTCCTTTTATTGCATTCAAAACCTTTGGAATAATTTTATGGATGCATTGCACAGAAAAGATCGTACATCGGAAAAACGGATATATACGTCTGGGAAATTAACACTTTGGTTTAACGAGATGTTTATATACGCCATTGACACTTAAGAGGATAAAATCGTACTGTAGCTTTAGGGGTAAACTATTTCATTCCCTCCAAAGAAATAAAATGAATTTGACTTGGCGAAACTCTCCTGCTCACCACTGGTGCAGGAGAGTCTAGAACACACCTCTTAAAGCACACCGCAGCTAAGAGTCCTGGCCTATCTATACAGTGAAGGAGTTCCAGGGCTCATCAGACGACCTTGGAGCGCTTTAGAAGCGGTCACCTGCGTAGTATGACTTTTCTGTAGGGGTTAAAGTCTTTCTTTACCTGTCCCTGCTCTCTCCCTGCTTTTCCTGCTCATCTTCTGGACTGCTGGGCATTTCCCTGCGACAGTTGTATGAAGAGCAAGACCTGGTGTGTGACACTATTACGCGGAAAGGTTAAATGGACTTGGTGTAGGCTTTCCTGCTCTAAGGGGATTGGAAACAACAACAATAACAGTGGTAAAATATAGCATTATTGAATTTTAAATATTGTTACTGTACGAAGGAGGGGGGCTGGAAGAAAATTATGATTGAATATTGGGTAACGCAAATATTGAAACTTTGAGAAACACTGTCATAATGACAATATTGCAGGCCTTAGCATGCGTCAAGTTTAGGGATGACAATTACATAACGTATTAGGAAATTATGTAATTGGCAGAGGTTTTTAAGTTCTGGTAAGATGAGGTCGTCTTATGCTGCTTGAAGAAGAAAGTGTTAATCAAGTCAATGGATAGCTAACATTCCTATGGGATTTCCCATCGTCTAGATCAGGGATGGCTAACCAGTGGCACGAGTGCCATTGACGACACACCACTGATCAAAACGGTTTACCTTTTAGTTCAAAATAACTGTGAAGTATTACGAAAACACGTGAGGGACCGGCCGGCGAGGAGCACATTCGTTAACTATTGTCTTGCCTTAGTTATCTACGCATAGTACGGTCAATTTCGTTGGCTGTATTTTAAAGTTTATTTGAGTTTACTTTTTTAAATGTTTATTTAGCATGGTTAGTTCAACAAAAAAAATAAAAAGTGTGAGATAGTAATTGTAACAGAAAATTTAGAAATTTGGTAGACGAGAAATATGGCATGCTTAGTAAAGGAGACAAACGGTGTGTGTTTTATGTTCTGGAACAGTGGTGCGACATAGCCATCGTTCGATAGCCATGTCGTGGGGTTTATGTGTAAGTTATAAGTGTGGGATTCTCGGAATGATGAGACATTTTAGAATTCTTAATATGACTTTTATTAAGAATTTAACTTAGATTACTTAGATATCGATCAAACTTATATTAAGTGAGAATAAACCAAAACACTCAGTCTTAACAACCCCAGATCGCGCAATTAGATCACTTATCAATATAAATATATTATATCCCCTAATCTCGTCTCAATAATATACTAGCTTTTAGAATATAATCTTTTCCCACCTTGGTTGAATACTCAACGTCCAAGCTATTTCAAATCTTTCTCCTGGGTTGTACAATGGTATGTACCTTGGTTGAATTCGGGGGGGCGTTTTACCCCCATTTTAAGCCGTCGATCAACACTTCTATCTTCTTTTTTACACTCAACTTTCTGTAAATTACCTTTTATACTCACAAAAAATTTCTATCCTTTTTAAAGGTTATTTTTATTTACATCTATGCTTCTTTTTTCCCATTTTGGATTTGGGTTGGAAAATTTTTGGGAATTAATCGTCCGTAAACAGAACATAGAGGTTATGTTTAGAGTGAAGAACGCGAGAGATGTCAAAACCCCCTCGAGAAAAAAAACGTGATTTATTAAAGGGGTCCTCAGCCCCCTTTAAAAAAATTTCCAAAATTTTTTTTTTTGAATCTCCTCATTTTCTAAGTTTTATTTAAATTTTAACCTTAAACCCTCATTTTAACATCTATAATTTCCAATTTTTAAACCCAACTGAAATTTTTCATTATTCATCTTAGAATTAAATTTAATATTTCACTTAAATTTAAACTTTTTGACAGACACACAAAAAATTTTTCCCCCTTTAACTAGGCCAACATTAACAATTTTTGTTTTTTTAATAAATGGATATTCTCATTTTTACACATGTATTTAACTCTATATATTTAACGTTATTTTTAAATGTTTTATACACTTAAATATCTTATGCGATTTCTTCCGGGTACGGGGCACCCAAAACTTTTGCATCAGGAAAAAAATATTCATTTAGGGAGTTTGGGAGACCGGTTTTCCACTGCCCAAGTTGGGGGGCTACATATCAGCTATGGAAAAAATTTGTACTTTCAGGGTCTGTCACCCTGAAATAAAAAACTTTTTAATTTTTAAAAAAATCTATATTTACATAATATCAGTGAGTTTCACAATTTTTACATTATATATCATTTTTAAATTACAAAAAACCCTATTTACCCCGCATCTGGCTCCGTCAAACCCCAAACCACCCGCGACGCTTTTAAATTTTAAGCCCCTGACTACGCCGGTTTTTCCCCTGAACCAGACGAAACCTTTACGGAAAAAATAAAATATATATATATACAAAATTATACAATCAAAAACTTTTTTTCAATAAATATTAAAACAAAAAACCCAAAAAGGAAATTTTATCGCGCATTCACGAAGTCATACATTGAAGTAAAAAATGTAAAATTAAAATTTTTTTTCTCCATCAATTGGGGGGAAAAAATTTTACAAGTCAAAAGTTAAAAAAAATATATACACTCATTGTAGTGCCAAATTTTGTTTGGGATTAAAAATTTTAAACACCACCCTGAGATTTCCCCTTTTTTGGGTAAAATTCTTCCGACCACTTTTTTGGAAAGAACATTGAAACAATCAAACCTGTTTTTTATATTTCTGTCTCCCACCATCCCCTTTAAGGACAAGGTGCTATACTGTTCGTTCCTCTTCTCATTCCTCGGCTGCTTTTGGATCCTTTAGGTTCCCTCGATGTGGGGCTTGAGTCTCCTTGTGGGCCCATTCCTTGCTTGGCTTGTCGTTGCCATTGGCCGGTCGGGACTCCAAATTTTTTTTCTGGAGTGGGCGCAGGTTATATTTCCTTCATCTTAAAACCCAGTTGTTTCCATCTTGTTTTTTTCTTCCTACTTATATAAATATTACGGGATGAAAAATGGTTTTTTTTATTAATGTTATTGGGTCTATTTTTGCCACTTTCTCTGTGGTCCACTTGACCCCGATCCATACGCCCTTTTTAATTCCTTTATCTAGCCGTTTTTTTTTTATTTTGGTTTATTGGGAGAAGGAGCTAGGCAGCGATCGGGATAAGTGATCCGCGTTTATCGGCCCTATCCGTTTTTTCCTTACATTGTTTTGACTTGAGTTTTACCCCTTTTTTCCCTCTAACTCACGTTTTTTACCGCAGACATTTTCCCATATTGCGACTCATTTGATCTTTGATGTACTTTTTTCCGAACTACCTTTCCCTGACGTGAACTAATACTATCTGGGCGACCTGTTCCTAACCCCCGACCTCGTCACATTTCCTATGACGATATTTTTCCCTTTTGATAAACCATTGACGGTTAACCTTTCCCTGACCCCTATTTAAATATTATTATTTTTTTTACCAACACTCTATACGGCCCCAAAATTTTTTTTTTTAAATTTAAACAGATTTTATTAGCTGTTGAACTTAAAGGGTGTGTCTCTAAAAAGACCCAATCATCTACCTTAATTTGTAAAAACCCGTTTCGTCTATTATAATATTTTTCCCATCTTTCATGCTTATTTTCGTATTTAGTTTTAGCTTCATGAAATAATTTTCAATATTTTTACTGCAAATTCATTCCGTCTGAAATCATTACAATTTTTTAAAGGGGTAATCAATTTTTCGCCCCAAAAAAATAACTCCACGGGGGTTTTAACGTTTCATTCACGGTATGAATAGCGGGAAAACTCACGTAAGAATTGGTCCCAAGTATCGTGTTGATCATTAACATAATTTGAAAATCTTTTTGCACTATATCTCGTTTTTATTTCCTTTCTGTCCTATTTGCTTGTGGTGTATATGCAAAGGGCTTCACATGCCTTTTTGCCTAATCTTTTACTTTAAAAGTTCAAAAATTTCTGATATAAATTGGGGGCCGTTATCACTTATTAAATTTTTTTGAGCCCAAAACGCGAAAAATAAAAAATTTTCAAAAAAATATCCGTTATTATACGAAAACCGAGGCCCTTTTTTTAAAAGGTATAATTTCCCCAAATTTTTTGAAAATCGGTAATTACTAAAACATATCGATTACGTCTTATTTCGAAAATAGGATACGGGGCCCAACAAATCTAACGTAACTATCTCATTTGGAAAAAATTTGATAAATCGGATTTAATCGACCAGCTGGTAACGCGTTTTTATAATTATTAACTTGGGGACATATGGCATGTAGAGACATATTGATCAATAAATTTTCTCATGTACGGGAAAAAAAAACGTCCCGAATTTTTTTGATAAGTTTTTTAAAACTACGTAGATGGCCCGCTATTGGTTTGTCGTGAAATTCCCCGTAAGATGCTGTTTCTAAAGACTTTAAAAGTATACACGCATTTCAACTAACGACGTTGCGTGTTTTTTCGCATAAAAAAAAAAGCCTTCAATTAGACCCGGGAAATCGTGGGCCACCTCACATATCGTCGCATTAACAGAGTTATCTTCCGGGTTTTAGATATCCCCCGGGTATGACCTAATTCTGGGTCATTCCCTTTTTCGTTATACTTTCAAACCGGGTTTTTGATAAAACATTAGCCAAAATATTTAATTTTGTTTCTGACACATCAACGCGCAAATTCCCTTCATCTACCTTTTTTATCTTTCAACCATGAATCTTGAATCGCCAAAGCTTTCTGATCAAAATCTAAAACGATCCTTGATCCACTTATAAAATCAACCCAAGAATACATGGGTATTCCAAAAATGTCCCAAAACAGAAAAAGACCAAGGTTTCCCCTAAATTCTCGGATCTGAATAATCAATTTTCTATTCCTATATTTTTGGGATTTCCGCTCCCTGTGCTGTGATCACCTGAGCTCGGATTTTATTTTGTTTTTAAAAATATTTTTTTTATATTTCTTCCGATATAAATGATTTTTTCTGCTCCGGTGTTCTTTTTAGCGCTTTCAAAAAAGTTTTTAAAAAATAGGGAAAGGGGGGAAACTCCACGGGGGATATACAACGGGGGAAAGCTTTTTTGGGATATCCCCGCCGATTCCTTTTTATTATGAAAATTTATTAACTTTTCACAACATTCAATCGTCCTTTTTTTGCATCCCATCGCCTCAACTGAAATTTTTACTGAACCCCTATTTCCGCGGTCCCCTCTATTAAAAATTTTTTTCTTGATCTTTCGAAATTGGTATCACCTTTTTGTTCAATCTCTTTTAAACATCATTCTGAAATCTATTCCTACTCGAAAAACCCATTACTTTGACGGCTATTCACATAAGTACCTTTTAGAATCATTTCGCCAAATTTTGGGCTACGCCCAACCTCAGAATTTTCCAGTTTCGGATTATCATCAAAATTAGACATCCTATGCGCGTTTTTGGGCTTCCCTCTTTCCAATTTTTTACTTTCCCCCCCAAAACCCCCTTTTAAATTTTTAAGAATACCCCTTTTTTCAAATTTAGCTAATATTTCAAAAGTTGTACCCCCGGGTTTTTGGGGTTCCGAACTTCCACATAGTCCTGGACTTGTGGTTCGGGGTCTAACAAAAAAGTGATCAACCAATTCTGCTGGGCCCCTTTGTTCCAATTTTTTTTGAAATTTAAGTAAATCGTAACAAAATCTGGGTTTGGGTTTCCCGATTTCCCTTCCCCGTTGGGACGCAAATAACCCGCTTCTAACTCTTTCTTTTTTTTATTGGGGGGAAAAACTTTTTGCCAATTCTGCCTTTAGCTTGAAACCGTGGCTGTATCTTTTCACTAGCAACCGGGTCCAAATATTAATTTTCCAATCTGGGGCCCTTTTCCCCCGAGAGACTTTTCAAATAACACATGACAAGTTACTTCCCGGGATTTCAAGTAACTGTATTTATTTTCTATGGCCTTAAGAATTATTAATGTTTTTGGGCCCCGAAAAGCACATTTCTAGTAAAAAACCAAACCCTCCTGCATTCCTAACACAGAGTTTTTTAAAAACATTTGGGAAAGGGGACATAAAACCACGTTCGGGTAGCCATGTCGGGGGGTTTTAGCGTAAGTTAGAGGGGGTGGATTCTCGGAATGATGAGAATTTTAGAATTTTAATATACTTTTTTTTAAGAATTTAACTTTTGATTACTTTTGATATCGAACAAACTTTTATTAAGTGAGAATAAACCAAAAAACGCAGTATTAAATTTAAACCAGATCGCACAATTAGATTTACGCAATATAAATATATTTTTATCCGCCTTTAAACTCGTCTCAAAAAATATACAAAGGGTTTAGAATATAATCTTTTCCCACTTTTGGGTTTAATACTCAACGTCCAAGCTATTTCAAATCTTTTTTCCTAGGTTGTACAATGGTATTCCCTTGGGGTTTAATTGGCTGGGGCCTTGATTCTATGTAAGCCGTCGTTCAACACTTCTTTAAATTTTTTTCTCTACACCCCAACTTTCTTTAAATTACCATTATGCTCACTAAAATTTCTATCCTTTTTAAAAGGGTTTTCTTATTTACATCTATGCTTCGTTTCACTTCTTTGGGTTTGGGGGGGAAAAAATTTTTTCCATTAATCGTGGCCGTCAAAGAACATAGAGGTTTGTTAGAGGAAGAACGCGAGAGATGTCACAGTGGTATGTAAGACATCGTCTGTAAAACGGAATTTTGAAACAAATTTAAAATCCTTTTTGTCAAAACAGAGAATCAGAGCAAAAAGATTTAATTTTGTAGGAACTGTTTGGCAGTCGACTTCAGTTCAGCATGCATTCTGCTAAAAGTTGTGAGCGACTTACACCTGAAGTTTCTCCCTCACTGTCTTTTCTCACTGCCTAAGGGTGCCGGAAGAATGAAATCAGAACCAGAAACTTCCATAATAACAATTATTTATTTACTCAAACACACTAACCAACAACAATTTAATCTCTAAGTGAATGTCAAAGGATTATCACGAAGAAAGCAATAATTATTAATCAAATAAGCGCAAGTAACTAATTTAACTCAACCGAATCTATCGTTGATTACTAACCCCCAATCCACTAATTCAATACAGTGTCAAACACCACTCAATCTTAAGCTGTGAAAATCAACATTACTCAATCTCACCGTCATTGTAAATGTAACAGTTTCTTACCTCCTTCTTCTCTAATAACAAAAACTTTAACTTTATATAGTCGAACTAATCTGCATATCACGGTTTCTTCTTGAGAGGGAGGGCTGTGAGTTAAACGTGAATTTCCTAAGAGGATGAGTGAGAGGTCGCGTCGTCACAAAGTATAATATTTTACAATCCTAATGAGTTATTTGTCATCTCTAATCTGCAGCAATAGAAGTTACGTTAATGTTACTTTAATTTGAATTATACGTATTACTAAAACATTTATTACTATACATTGCAAAATGTATATTTTTTTTTCATAGTAAATCTTTGAGTTAATAGTATTA
This sequence comes from Trichonephila inaurata madagascariensis, assembly GCA_019973955.1. NCBI lineage: Eukaryota > Metazoa > Arthropoda > Arachnida > Araneae > Nephilidae > Trichonephila > Trichonephila inaurata. Next base: position 21,074 of record BMAV01024808.1, read on the forward strand.
AGTTTTATTATTTTCCCAATAATCGCAAGTCAAAATTATTTGACGACACTTCTATATTTCATTAAACATTTCTAGAGAAAAATGGCACATTGATCTATAAAGATTCGCCATCCCTGATCTAGGTGTACTTTATCTGTCCTGAAAGTTTATAACCGCTGTTCTGATATACACTATATTGTTACTATGTTTGTTTCAGTGTTTCATTTCTGTGTGTCGGGGAGGTTATACATTAATACCCTTATAATGATATGGTTGCTTAAAACTCGATAGATTAATTTATTTATTTCACAAGTAAAATTGGACCAGCAACATTATTTCTACCATAACTTAAACTATTGACGGAAAAGTGTGTTGGCTGTCCGAATCACATCCATAGACGTACAAATACCCGTATACTGGGATACCGAATACCAGTATTTTGAGCCATAGGTACAATTTTGTAATACTGTTATTCACAAGTTTAAATATCGTTTTTTTGGTATTTGCTTGAAATTTTTTTTATTGATTTCACTATATGTTCAGGAATCGCCAACATAGCAAAATAGCATATGTTTTTGTTTATATGTCTCCCTGACGGGTGAAATTAATTAGACTGTGAATATATAACTGCATCGTATAATTAAAAGAAGTGGTAAGATATGTGAATCTTCCAAGGAAGCGGGCCAATACTATCCTATTACAGCACAGAGCGATACTGACATGCACAGGTTTCGTACTCTGATATTCGTACATCTGAAATCAAGGTTGTAGTGTGACGGCTCACGCGACCCTTCTCTAACATAACCTCTGTGTTCTTTGACGGCCACGATTAATGGCAAATTTTTTCCAACACAAATCCAAGAAGTGAAACGAAGGATAGATGCAAATAAGATAACCTTTAAAAGGACAGAAGTTTTAGTGAGCAAGGATGGCAATTTAGAGAAAGTTCAGTGTTGAAAAAGGTAGAAGTGTAAATTGACGGCCTACCCAAGAATAAAATATATCTAGCCAATACTACAAGGTACATACCACTGTACTCGAGTCTAACGGAATATTTGAAGTTGATTGAACCGTTGATTGAAAATTCCAGGTAGAAAGATTATTTTCCGAATTCGAAATATTATTAGGATTGAGAGTAGGCGGATATAATATAATTATATAGATAAGTGATTCAATTGCGCGATCTGTGTTAACTACGGCTACGTGTTTTGGTTTATTCTCACTTATTATAAGTTTGTTCGATATGTAAGTAATTTAAGTTAAACTCTTAATAAAAGTCATATTAAGAATTCTAAAATGTCTCTTCCATTTTGAGAATCCCACACCTCTAACTTACACTGAAACCCACGATATGGTCAATAAAGATCGGCCATATCACAGTAGTTGTGAAAATGTGTAATATTTAGATATTTTTTAAATTGACGAGTTTGTGTTATTCACATAGTATTTGCATATATTACTTTAAGGCTCAAAAAATATTTTTCAGATTCATTATATATATACTCATAAAAATAATAACCCATAGTAATGAATTAGAATAACCTTAAAGAACATAAAAAATCAGTTGAAGATACTTCGGTTTCGTTTCATTATTTATATGATGAAAAAAATATGGTGGCACAGTGTAAAAAATGTTCTAGAGTTATTAAAATTAGTGGGGAGGAAGTAAAATAAAATCTTTACATTTTTTGTGACTCTTTTATACACGGTTATAATTTATAAGTTACAAATTTTTTGTGATATTTACTCTCTCTAATAAAACTGGCGAATAAAACACAGAAACAATCGTGTTTTTCTTTTTCTAAAATTTCTACTACCGGTATTAAACCCGGTATCCGGGTATTAAGATCTAGAAAATACCGAATACCGGCATTGAACTTTTGGTCCGATATTGCAATCCCTAATAATGACCCTACCTGAGAGGAGGAGTAATAATCCAATACATTTGACTATTTGTGGAGAAGGTGCGCACTCAATATTAACGTTAATGGTCGCGCAGGATGACTAAGTGAGCCCAATCCTTTTTTTTTTTTACTAATAATTTTCATTGTACACGATATAAATTTTAATTCCAGTGAAAAATTTAACTAAGAGAAAAATATATTTACCTACTTCTAAGGACTTTTTTAATTTTTCTTTGATAATTTGAGAAAAAATCCAGTCAAACCGATCTAAACTGTTAGAAATATGCGTGACTTAAAATAAAGGATACAAATCACAGACACTTTTCACTAACATTACAGGAATGATATTTGCAGGCAAAACTGGCCTATTTTGTTCAAGTTGTTGTAGTTTCATTGTCCTTTGATGATCAGCAATTACCATGTTGAACTTTTTCTTGTTTGTTTCTTTTCGACAGGTTGCAGTGTGCCTTGTGGTACACTTGTGGCTTGATATCTTTCTCGATGGAGTTCGTTTTTAAGTAGCATTTATAAACTTTCCTATCAACTCAAAAGTATCATGTTGATAACTTTTCTGAAATTTACTTTCACTGTCCTGATGAATATCCATTATCTCCTCCGGTTCTTCCCTTACTTGATCAGTGTTAACTTCCTCCAATAGAGATTGTACAGAGCCCGTTTGTTTCTCTATATTATGTTCATTTACATTTATAAACCATAATGAGTCTTACTACATGACAATCAAAACGACTAGGTCGGCGTAGCTTGTTCATAGAAACAATTTTGGAACAATTGTAGTTACTCGGGGAACTCAGTCACCCCAAGTACCTTAAGATTGTAAGAACACGTTTGCCTCTCCCAAAAAAAGTGGGAGACAAGTGAAAAATTTTAGTTCCCATGAAGTCTATCATATAGAAGGATACTGTCAATGCCACTGGTAACAAATAAGCAGTTTTCTCAGATGTAACATTTCATTAGCCAGGGGTGACTCTGTACCCCGTGCGATCCTAATCGACTAGCTCAAAGTACGAGGAGAAGATCAACTGCACGTGCATAATGATAAATAATAAAAATGTATTTATGGGAGCAGAGAACAAATAACCATCTCTCCGTTTCTGTTCTTCCAAATAAACTGATGAAATGATGTCAATAGACACGTGCGAACTGGATCCAACTAAAACTGGTCAAAATACTTCATTACATCAATTACTCTACTACAGAGCTCCTCAAAGTTTCAATATTTATGACCCAATATTCAATCAAAACTTTCTTCGACCCCCTCTTCACATCTATCACCAACTGTACCTTAACACCAAAGCTACAACACGACTTTAACCTCTTATGTGTCATCAGCGTACACAAACGTCTCGCTGAGCCAAAGCGTTAATTGTCCCTGACGTATATATACGTTTTCTTGCTCTACATTCTATGCACTGCTATCCATAAAATTATTCCGAAGACTATGGAATGTAATAAAAGGACTTTTACAGTGTTTGCGAAGAATTTACTTATTTTAGAACATTTGCTTATTTATACCTTTCTCTTCCCCCCTAATACATCACATATGCGTGCCTACGTGGAAAATAGGGGAGTTGGGGAGCGAATCGCGTAACTTTAATTCAATAGTTTTAAAGGAATAATGATAAACCGTACAAATTATCAAGATAAGTATTAATTTTTGAATATAATTTTATACATGACAAGCCCATGGGGACATTGGTAATTATTAATGTTGTTCTTAATTTAGTAATGATAAACTAACAATAAAATACATTGATACATTTATAAGTGAATTGTATCAGTGTAAATGTGAATTATATTTTTTATTGTGTCAGAATGTATTTTGCTTGTTTACTTTCAGTAAATTAATATATTTTTTTTTAAAAAATAATCTTTTGTTATCGATTTTTCAGTATGCTCGCGCCCTCTCCTCGTAGAGTTATCATGCCTCCATAGGGGGACACGCCCCACAGTTTGAGAAACGCTGCTCTACTAATAAGTAAATATGTAGAAAAACTGTCTAGTCGAAGAATTGCTACACTAGATGTTAAATCTAACAGTATACTTCCTCTGATATCTATTTCTGCCTGCACTTCACGTATCGCTTTCTATTCGTATACTCATTTATATATCATGCCTCTTCTGAAAAAAGAGGGCAGTCAGACTCTCAATGAAACCTTAAAGAAAAAATCCCAAGCTAGCTTTCTCACGAGAGAAGAATTCGCACTATAAAACTACACGAGGGCCGTTGGCAACGGACCTCGAAATTTTGAATCAAGATCAAGTGATGAAGACAATATCCTGAGCTGGAACATTCGTCTCCTAACTTCCACACCAACGAGAGGACGTTTGAGCCTCGACAGATTCAACGTGCATCGGAATTCTCAACACGGCGGGTCTTCAGTGGCACTATGCAAGAACTCATGACACGCCAGTCGCGAGTCGGTGAACTCGACCACTAGGCTGCCGTGGCTACGGAAACCTCTTTAGATGCCAGTTCTGACATTATAAGCTTTTTATTTAATTATTCATTTTATTTCCTCTGATTATAGCTTTGAAGAAAGGGTGGAACTCTTTTGAACTTAACACGAATTTAGTTTTGCATGCTTATTGGGAAATTAAACTGTGTTATGTATGTGCAAATGCTTATTACTCGTTTAGAAATTGCTTAAGGATTTTTGAAAAAAAGGGATTAAATGTGTTCATTTTCAATTATATATTATATATATATATATATATATATATGTAATATATATATATGTAATATATATATATTAATGTACTCTTTTCATAATTTTATTTTACTCTATTGTCAGGTTTATCATCCACGTGTGTTAGAAATAGGCTTAACTCTTCAACATGGCTCTACTCATTTTATCTTTTTTTCTATTACGTCGAAAATTTCTGCTGTTACGAGAAAGGTGGACCCATAAAGCATTGCTTAACCTTAAACCACAGGCCTAATTCAGTGACAGCTTTAGAAATCATAATAGGTCTCCAGTTTAGTTCAAAGACTCTTTTTGTATCTACATTTGCTTTGTCTCTTGAACTCCATTTCTTTCTTATTTGGCGTTGTAGATTTTAGAACTTTTTCTCTTTTATTTTATTATACTTATATATATATATATATATATATACATAAATATATACATATAGTTATAAAATCTAAGTATAACGAGTCAAAATAGCAAGAAACATTAGCCACAGTAGTACAATAGCAAACTACTGGCCTTAGGAACCAAGATTGCAGGATTAAACAAAGTTTTGCGGTTAGTTAACCTTCACCTGTAGTTTACCTATACTCTGGGTCGTATATGTATATACATATATATATATATATATATATATATATATAATAAATATAAATTGTACTAGAACCTACAGTGCTAAAGCAGGAAGAAATTGGAATTCACCAGACACAACAAATGTAGATACAAAAAAGTCTTTGGACTAAACTGGAGACCTATTATGATTTCTAAAGCTGTCGCTGAATTAGGCCAGCGAATTAGAGTTTATATATATATATATATATAATAAATAAGAGAACTTTGAATTAAATAAATGTAAATATATTATATATTTCTCTTTTTAGAAAGCGGAGGAAGCTCTAGTGGTATGTCTTTCAAATTCTAAGGAATTGTATTAAGTAAAAATAAGACTTTTATCCTCTGATCTTTTCTTAGATAATTTACTTATTTCTTTCTCTTTATTTTGGTTTTAGTAGATGATGTTTCTGATGAAAGTAAGTATTTTTTTTAAATGTTAAAAAAATATTTTTCTATTAATTTGGCGTTCTTACATATATAATTTAATTTGTGTAGACAATTATATGTATTCTTATTACTCGAATAATTGTTTGGAGAATAAATTGGTTTTTTTCCCAAAGAGGACTGAATTGTATTGAAACCTCCGAATAACTCATAAGATCTGGAAAAGGCTAAACGTTTTGAATTCTTGTCAACACAAATAGATGCAACCTATTTTTCAGGAAAAAATTTTCGTCTCTCAGTCTCTAAAATGATCCATTTTTGAAGCGATCCTCACTGGGGTCGAGAAATGTCTACAACAATGAACAATGTTAAGAGCAAAAGACTTTGCAATTAAAGAAAGGAAGAAGCTCATTGAAAAACAGACTCATGAGAAAGGAGAATGCCGTCTCAAGGGTAGGATTGCAAGGAAATCGATTTCTTTCTTTTTTTAGATTCTATGGGGAAAAGCCACGATCAATTCTGAAGTGCACTATCCTAAAGTTGTCAAAGTGAAGGATTCAATGCAGCAAAAAGAAAAGACCAGCATGGATGAATAAAAAAAGGATATCGTATTCCACTGAAATAATTCAAACCCCATGCAAATTTGGTAACACATCAAAAGCTTTTAGAGCTTGTATGGGATGCATACTACACCGATCCTATTCTCAACATCTGCTACCTCTGAATTATTACTTTTTCCGGTCTCTACAAAAAAATAATAGTGCCAAATTTCTTAAATTGAGGATGTCAAAAACGCCCTGGATTAGTTTATTTCTGTAATTCCCAAAGGGGTCTACTTCGACCTCCAGGAGTTTATGACGATTTTTAAGGGGTTCACGAGAGCGAAAATTAATTTGTAGGTCTATGAGGTAGGTGTAAGTTGGGGTCTACGATAGTGGTTCTCATTAAACCAGAACGTGAATTAATTTTAGGAGAAAATTTAATTAAGTGAAAACCAGATTTTACCAATCTAATAGATTTATTTACTGAATTTATTGAGGTTTATTTGTGTGACGGATCTATTCGCGTTTCTTCCGCTAATCCTCTTTTGAAATCCTTAAGCTATCATTCGTGTTTATTTACAACCAGCCCTTCTGAAGAAGAAACTGTGATATTCAAATTAAATCTACTATATATAGTCAGGGCTGTCTAACTAGCATGAGGAGAAGGAGAGAATGAAAGCCAGGAGCCAGATGAAATTTCTGCAGATCAGGTATCACAATAAAATAATTGAATACTTCAAATATTAAATAGACGAAGATTTAAAGTGACGGTTGGTCACTAAACTGAGGGGACGTGGACGAATTGCCTAGTATTTTTTTCAAATCAAGTTTTATTCAACTTCTAACTTTCCGACTTGCGCAAATGTTATATCAATCGAAAGATAATAATGCAAGGAATAAGATTAATTAAAAATTAAAAAAACGATAGGTCGGTCATTTTTGGGGTATCACGTCCTCTTAACACACGTTTCTTAAGTTTTAAACATCCTAATTCCCTACAGTTAGATAAATAAATCTTTTAAAGTAAGTAGCAACATACCAGCTATAAAAATGACATTTACATTGATACATTTGACAAAACTCGCTGTTTTGTAATCAGGGGTCTACTCAAAGCCGAAAAACATGGCAAATGGGAACAAATAGTTTGGGCATCTCTGATTTATTTCCTCTAAAAATCAGAGGTCTTCTGTGTGTGAGTGTGAACCATTTTACACTCTATAACATTAAAAACGACGCACCAAGAAGGAGTTACCCTATTAGAATGAAATTTCGTATGCAAATACATTTGCACTGAACATACAAATGATTAAAATTTAATGTCCAATGAATGAATAGCGGAAGCTGCAGCGCATCGGAACTGCGCATTCACAGGTGTCTGTAAGGAACGATTCTCAATCTGATGGTCAAAATTTCTGTTGCATTGCGATTTAGGATACCTTTCAACGACCAGCCTTGCCGCAGAAATCGAGCTCATTACGAGCAACTGTCAGAGTTCGAAAGAGATAGGTTGGGCAAACCCATATGAACCACTCGTCATATGGGTCGAAGCGATGCGACCATTAGAAGATGCTGGCAAGAATGGGTGGACAGTTGCACATTTCAGCGTGATGATGGTAGCGGTCGACCTAGGGCCACAGCAGATCGGGAGGACAGATTGATTGTCAGATCAGCTTTCACAGCGCGTGATTCACCGTTATCAACCACCAGACGTGTCACCCGCTTACCAGTGTCCCCATAACTATTCACAGACGGCTGTTAGAGCGAAATTTACGCTCGTACCGACCACTACGCCACCTGCCACTCCCGCCTGCATACTGTCGGACCAGATTACAGTGGTGCTTAGCTTGATCAGGTTAAAATCATGCTGACGGGGGACGTATAGTGTTAAGTGACGAATCCCGCTTCCAACTGTGTCCTGTCGATCATCGAAGACGTGTCCGGAGACGCACAGGCAGCGTTCCGATCCTGCTTTCACTATTGCCCACCATAAAGGTCCTCAACTAGAAGATGGTGTCATTATGACGGACCCCTTTGGTCGTCATTAGAGGCATACTTACAGCACAGCGGTACGTTGACATTCTGAGAACTGTTTTGCCGTCACTCCTTTTGTAGTTACCTGACTTACTGAGGCACATTTTGCTATGAACTATCTTACAGCTTGTCAAACACTTTCTTAGGCAGCCAGATCACCAGACCCTCTCTCCAATCGAGCATGTGTGTGATTTGATTGAAAGTCGACTGCATCTACCAGGGAATGTTTTTGACTTGACCCTACAATTGGAGCAAATTTGGCAAGAAATACCGCAGGAGACCATCAGGGTGCTTTATCATTCTATGCCACTTTGTGTGGCTGCTTGCATACAGGCTAGAGGTGGGTCAACACCTTATTCAGCTCGTTACTTTGTCACTATGTAACTCTGAAATTTTAATCATTCTCTATTCTGTACGTATTCCTTTTACCCATCAATTTTTGTCTATATCTGATTACTCATTCTTGGTGCGTCGCTTTTTTGTTATAGAGTGTACTTTCAGAAAGATAGCAAAAAGTATTGAACCATAGTGAGGAATTTCTAATTTAATAAAATATATTAATGCATTATAAAAAGAATCATGTTTCATTTTCACGAAAAAAGTACTTTCGGGACAGCTCACTATTTATTTATCACTTAAGCTATCTCATTTGGAATTGTAATTTAAAAAGAAACAAAGACAGATGACTGAATATAAGATTACAATTCTGATTCTTTTTCAGAAATAAGTTAATTTTGAATTTAATAATGTGTAGATACACACGAAATATTTCTTTTTTAGGTAGTGGAGGAAGCTCAAGCGGTATGAAACCTCTTTTTTTATTTCTAATATTTTTTCCATTGAATATATGTTTCAGCTTTCTTCTATCTTCTTAATTTTTTTTCATGCTATTTATGTATTCTTTATTTTTCTAAACCAGTTTAAACAGACAACAACAAAATTGGCAAAAATTATGTACAATGTATTTTTTGTGCAAATAAATATTAGCTTCTTATAATATATTTAAAGAGTTTTGGACAACAGAAGAGGCGTAATTGTACGAATCAGGAGGACTCCTTTTTATATTTGTTATGGAATCCAGTTTTACATTCCACTCCAATTTCACAGTTGTCTGAGAGGCTGAAAATCTGGACTTCGTGGCAGAGGTTTTTTTTCCGAGTCCCACTGTAGTTTTAAATATCCACTAAATTTCCCAATGAAAAGCTTAGGTAAAATCCTGTTATAGCCCATCCTTTGAGAAAGACTTTTTTTAAGTAACGCCAAATTGGCGCCAAAGTGCTTCTTTCCAATTCGCGTCCAAAGGAGTAATAATGGAAAACATCAGAACTCTAAGAAAGAATTCGAGTCAAATGTAGCTTCTAAAAATAGATGCTTTTTAAAACTTACGGAACAATAATTCAATGAAAAATTTAACTTTTCAAAAATAGGAAATGGAAAACATTCCGAAAAAAGAGAGGAATCGGAAGCTCAAAAGAGAAATTTTTCAGATGTTACGAACGAATTCAGTAAAAACTCGTCTTCTAAAAATAGGAATTCTAATAAGTAAAAATTTATACCCAAAGGTCAAAAATGGAAAATTCTTTTTTAACTTTTGAAAAATAGGAAATTAAGCATTCCGAAAAGGAACCGAAACTCGTTATAGAAAAATTGAAATTTATAAGAACAAATTAATGAAAAAATTCAACATCTTAACGTAGGAAATTAAGGACATTTTAGAAGGATAAAGATTGATATCCAAACTGCAGAAATGGAAAGTTCTTTTTAACTGTTGAAAAATAGAAAATTAAGAATATTCTAAAAAAGAATGTTCGAAGGAAGAAAATTTAAACTTTATGAGAAAATTCCTGGATGAAGTCTCTTAAAAAGACATGAAACACGTTCAAAGATTTCTCAAACGGATTTTGCCAAATCACGTACCTTTCATTACATCATGCGGATTCTTTCCTGCTATCAAACGGCATCTCCATCCTTTGAAAAGCACCATCTAATAATTATCACCTTTTTCATACAAAAAATTTAAGAAGAAAATAAACATTGTGCTTTCTTTTCGTTAACAATGGCCGGTAATCGCACGTACTATCCGAATAACAGCAAAGCCTCGAATAAATGGTAACGGCCTTTAACACTCGTACATAGTTAGTAGGGTTTCCGAAGCTAACGAAATTAACGGAAATTATTAATTACCGATACCCAAAGGTCACTAATAACAGCCTTTTATTTTAAAGAAAAAAACAAGGGTGGGCTATAATAGGACCCAACCGTCTAATTGTGGTTTATCGTATCACAGTATTGTTTCTCACGTCGGCCAAGATCCAATGACTGTTAGAAGAATATGGAATCGATGGGCTTAGGACGGTAATACGGAATGTCGTGCTGATTCTTAACAGCACCTTATCAGAAGCAGCCGAGAAGACAGGCATACTATCCGCAGGGCCTTGCATCCACGTCACGAGCCCTAAGTCAAGAATTGGGGATATTTGCAACGCATCAAGTATCTGTACGAACATTTCGACGACGTTTGCTGCGACATGGACTCTCAGCTTGGAGACCATGGCTGCAGCTACCCTTGACGTTTCATCACAAACAGAAGCGTATTCAATGATGTGATCAACGACTAACCTGGTGCACGAATAGTGAGACGTTATTTTTTCAGATTAATCCAGGTTCTGTTTACAGCATCAAGATGATCGCATCCGTGTTCGGTGGCATCATGGTGAACGCACATTGGCAAAGTGCATTCGTCATCGTCATACTGGCCCATAACCTGGCATGATGGTAAGGGGTGCTATTGAATACACGTCTCGGTCACCTCTTGTTCGCATTGATGGCACTTTGAACAGTGCACGATATATTTCTGGTATGTTACGACCTGTGGCTCTACCCTTTATTCTAGTCCTGCGAAACCCTATGTTTAAGCAGGATAATGCACGACCGCATAAGCAGGTAGTGTAAAGCTGTTGATCTGACATGCACGTTCACTAGATCCTTCAACAACAGAAAACTTCTGGTCTATGGTTTCCGGTCTATGATCTATGGCTTTACTGGTTCGTCACCAAACGCCAGTCACTACGGTTGATGAGCTGTGGCATCGTGTTGAAGCTGCATGGTCATCTGTACCAGTACATGCTATCCTATCTCCGCTTGACTTAATGCCAAGGTGTACAAGTCCTGCTATTACTGCCAGATGTGGTTGTTTTTGGTACTGATTTCACACGATCTATGCTCCCAAATGGCTTGAAAATTTAAGATCTTGTCCAATGAATATCATTTTATTATTTGAATTTCTTCCTGGTGTAGCAATTTTAATGTCCAGTAATGTATTACAGAAAAATGAGAAAGAATGTTTTCAAGCTGAAGAACAAATAAAAGATTTAGATATGTTTTGAAGTGCTAATCGACTTCATGGGACGTTTAATAAATTGTGATGGCAAAGGAAACAGGCATAAACCAGCCTTTCCAACTTGAATTATATTTTCATAGAAAGAAAGTGTAATGTGGTAGTTGGAATGTTTTCTATTAAAAGATGGTTCTCTTTTTTTCTAAAGTACCGAATCTTTTCTTTCTTCGACCACAACCAAGCTTAATCGGAAATATGAGTTACAACAAAAGAAAAAATAAGAGGGAACTATAAGTCCAGTAATATAATAAATAAAATACAAATTAAAACAATTACTTTAGTGAAGGAGTATTAATACGTTTTCTTGAAAGTTAAGGCATTTAGAGTGAAAAGTTTAAGAAAAAATTTATTTATTGGAAATGCACATTACAGATAAAATCAGTACTTTATAGTATGAAGTCTACAAATGGGAAAAAATTAATTACTTTAGAAATATTCTTTTTTTGTGCGCAAGTATTTGTTTGAATTGATTGACATTTTTAATGGAATAAAGTTTAATGGTCCCATATAATAATTTTCCAGAATATGTATCAAATATAACAACCTTATTGCTGACCAAAATTCAGAATATTCTGGAGCAAACAAATTAAGACGAGTCGGAAACCTCTATACCGACAATGTTACATTGGCTGTTTTTGATGTACCTTTTCTCAAAATCTGTTATATGTGCATGCTTTACATTCTTCATAAAATTAAAGTACACCTTTCTCATTATACTAAAATGAGCTTTTAGCTAATTTTAAATTTGTTTATGATTTATCAAACATAATTGAAGGGAAACCCCACTTTTTCACATAAAAATTTGAAAAAAATAAATTTTGATTTTTTTTAAAAAAACCCTCTTTTTCGGGGTACATATTAGCCATCATTAAAAAATATATTTAAAAAATTTACGTCCCCGTGAGCCTTATTTTCCCAGAAAAAGTTACATCGAGCATAAAAAATTTGCTTTTTGGGAGACAAATGAATTTTAATGTATAATTTTTTTAACGTGAACTTTTTCTCCCCATACCCCAAAAATGATCAGCTTTTTTTTTTAATCTCACCCCTCCCCTTCTTTTTTAAGTTTTTTCTTTTTTCCTAACCCCTTTTTTGTTTTTTTTTTTTAAAAAACATGAAATTTACCCGAACAGCCTTTTTGTTGGTCGAGGCACCCCAAATTCCTGCACCGTGTAACCCCACCAGGCTCAATATTAAGTTTTAAAGCCCTTTTGGGGGTTTTAAACATTTTCCCCTTTTTTAAAAAGAAAATAAATTTTTTTTTTTTAAAAATTCTTTAAAATTTTTTTTTCCCGGAAAAATTTTTTTACCTTTTTTTCCCCCCCAAAAATTTTTTTAAAATTTTTTTTAAAAAAACCCCCCCCCCCCCCCCAAAATTTCCCTTTTTTTTTTTTTTAAAAACCCAAAAAGGGGAGTGATTTAATTTAATTTAAAAACCAAAGGCTTTTAAAATTTTTTCCCCGGGGGAAAAAAGGGGAAAAAGGGGGGGCCCCCCCAACCCCCCCCCCCCCCCCGGGGGGGGGGAAAAAAGGTTTGGTTTCCCCGGGGGGGGGGGGTTTTTTGGGGGCCCCAAAAAACCAAAAACCCCCCCCCAAAAATTTTAACCCCGGGGGGGGGGAAAACCCCCCGAATTTAAAATTTGGGCCCAACCCCCCGGAAAACCCCCCCGGGGGGGGGAAAAAAAGGGGTTTTTTTTCCCTTAAAAATTTTGGTTTTTTTTCCCCGGGGAAAAAAAAATTTTTTTCCCCTTTTTTTAAAAAAAAAAATTTTTTTAAAAAAACAAAATTTTTAAACAAAAAAAAAAAAACCGGGTTTTTAAATTTAAAAATTTTTTTAAAAAAAAAATTTTTTTTTGGTTTTTTTTTTTTTTTTAAAAAAAAAAAATTTTTTTTTTAAAATTTTTAAAAAAAGGGGGGGGAAAAAAAAAATTTTTTCAAAAATTTTTTGGAAAAAAAAAAATTTTTTTTTAAAAAAATTAAAAAAAATTTGGAAAAAATTTTAAATTTTTAAAAAAAAATTTTTTCCCAAAAATTTTTTTCCCAAAAAAAAAAAATTTTTCCCTTTTTTTTAAAAAAAAAAAAAAAAATTAAAAAAAGGGGGGGGGGGGAAATTTTTCCCAAAAAGCGGCAGTGGGGAGTGATTGAATATTAACGTCCACTGTTCAGCTACGAGTTTTTGGCGAGGGACCACTAATTTTGAACCATGGTAAATGACGTGGACGCACCTAAAATGGCCCCCCCTCCCCCAAACTTACCCCCCAACGGGAGGACTTTTCCCTTCCGCAGTTTTAACGTGCATCGCTGCCCTACGGGGTCTTTAGTGGACACCGAACTCTGACAAGGCAAGACAATCCGAACCTATACCACTCGGCTCCCGGCCCCCTCAAAAGCGGCCGAACCGCATTCTTAAAAATACGGCTCAACCGCTTTTGGAACCCCCTGGCAAAAAAATATGTGCGGTGCATTTTTGAAGCATCTCCAAAGAATGGCAAGACTTTAAGTGCAGACACTTAGGGTTAAATGTTTTGATTCCCCATCTTTCCCTTCAACTTTTAAGCAAAAAGAAAATACTTTGTTTACATTTTTTGCCATTTAAATGGGCATGGCAGTTTCAATAATTACTTAAAAATGAATTTTAAGGGCTTGGTTAAAATCTATACAATTTGAAATTAAAAATCTCAAATTTGTCATTTGACGATTTTAGGTTTCCAACACTTCTTAAGAAAATTTAATAAATGCAATAAATGAGAGATCCAATAGTGTAAAAAGTTTTTGATTTCGACTAATAAATCTCCGGTTTTGTCACCTTTGAATATCGATGACTATGCTTTGGAAATTGTGAAACAGTTTTCTTACTTAGGAACTCTGATCCCGTATATACCAACGATCTGAAAATTGAAATAAACAATAGAATTTGTTTGGCTAATAGAAGTTTTCATGGCATCAGAAACCAATTCAAATCTAAGTTTATTTCTATAAAACACCAAGTTGAGCATATATGAGTGTTAAATAAGTGATATTGCTCTGTGTGGAAGTGAATGTTGAATCCTCAATGAGGCAGAGGAAGAAAAGTTGCTCATTTTTTAAAGAAAAGGAAAATATTTGGACTTATTCAAGAGAAGAATGAGTGGAGAATTGTTTACAATCATGAAATTTATAGGAAATAGGGAAAATATAGCGAGACTGAAATTGTGAGAACTATAAAACCATCACGTTTCGTGGAACTAGAAAGCATTAGGTATAGATATTCCAAGGCTTTTCTTACCAAAAAGTAACTTTTTTTCGAAAATTGAAGGGAGAGGACGACCCCTACGTGATGGTTAGAGGATGTTGCAAAGGACCTCAAACTAATGGGAATCAACCGATGGACTGCTAGGGTCAACTACCGGAAGAGGAGCCTTGGCCTTTAAAAAGATGCTGAGCTTATGAAGAAGTAGTGTAAAAAAGCCGATCTAAATCTTGTATTAATCTCGCCATGTCATTGGTTTTTGCAGGACTAAGACAACACACATCAAGGTTAAACATATTATAAAAGACCAACCTTCCTCAACTTTTTATTTTGCTCAATATTACTGGGTACAGTAAATGCAAACTTCTTCATAAAATAATAGAAGAGAGTATAACGAGAGAGAGAGAGATAACACAGTTAAATTAATGATTTAAATTAAGTGCGCTTATTTATTATCCATGAGCCAAATTTTGTTTCAATTTATTTTTCTTTTTTTCCTAGGTGAAGGACTTATTGGAGGTTTGCTCTATCACTTTTAAGAAAATATCAAAGAATAATACTGATTAGTTTTTTTTCCCTTCAACAAATTGGAAATTTAAAAAAATTAGCATCTTCATTTATTTGTCAGCAAAACAATTGTTTGTGTTTTCTTGTTGTCTATGAATAGTACAGGGGTGGCTAACTTTTTAAGGAAGAGTGTCACTTTCAGATAAATAAATAATTATGCGAGGCCTTTACCAGCTTTTCGAACAAATGAAATGGCGAAAAAAGTTTGCTTCTAGGCTTTTTATGTAATTCTTACGCAAAGAGCACATTTTAATGTAAGTCTAAGTAGTAGAAATTTAAAAATAATTTATTTAATGAGACCAAAAAACAAACTTCGACTTCACTGTTAATCAGTTCGTTAATTTTGAACGATATTTTGGTTTTGTGTGAAGCGTGTGTTACGATTATAACAGAAAAAAATGGTTCACAAACGTGTGCTGATTCAAATGTACAAGAGTAACTGACAGCCAAATCATGTAAATTTGAAAATTGCTTGTACAAATTTTCAAAATTGAATGCAATTCCTTATATTTGCTTTTTAGTGTAGTATGGTGCTGTAGACACTATTTGGATTTCAGGCGGGTAACAATTAAAACTTCACATAGAAACTGGGAAAGGATTTGAATTTTTTTTATCATCTTAAAAATCATCCAACCTAGCACAGAATCTTGCAAAAATGAGCATTAAATTTTTAAATCTCTCACAGCTCGGAGCACTATTACATACATGTTATTTTTTTTCCAAAATATGTTAATTTTTGTTTCCTTCTTTAGTGGACACACTTTTGTTTCCTTTCCAAAACAGCAAAAGTTTGTCCACAAAAAAGGTATTTGATCAACTAGGGTAGAAAAAATACAAATCTTTTCTTTGTAATCTTAAATTTAAATTATTTTCATGTAACCGGCATTAAAAGCTGAATCCCAAAGCCTAATCTTCATTCTGGAATTACTTACTGAGCAGATTCAGTGTTTTATTCCAGATATCAAATCTCGCCAGCGAAAAAGGCTTTGGAACGCCAACTAGCACAACAATGCAGGTACATTCTCTACACGATAAATTTCTATTGTAATTCACTTAAGTATATTTAAAATAAATTTTGAGGGATTTTTTCTCCGAAACAACCGAATTTCAATATCATTGTAAAAAAATGTTATACAATTATTATCTTTTCAAATTTTTTATTAAGTCTTCGCGTGAAACTGCTACAGCTCCACCGTGCAGCTAGTTGGCCACCCCTGGAAGAGTATATCAATAAAAAAAAATTTAATGTTCTTCCTCTGAGAAACAGGAAATTTTTTTTCATATATTTTTTCGTAGTAACATTTTTTAAACATAAATTTATGACATGTTGAGATGTATGTCAAATTTAATTCTAAAATTTTCTTTCCTTCGAGATGTACTACTTCTATCACATCATTTCAGTATTTTTCTAAAATGTCAAGTATTAGTTTTTATGTGTGTTTTACGCGTACATATTATAGTTTAACTTGTATTGAATACACCTTATTATTAGTTGTACTTTAAACTTGTTCTAAATGCAGTTGTGACTAATTCGAAGGGAACATTGTATGTAATTTTTAAAGATAAATTTTGCACTGCTTCGACAGAAGTGCATCTCATACAGATATGCATAGAAAAGATAAAAATGTTCTGAATTATACTGATGGACATCCAATTTCACAACACCACGAAAAGAAAAAAACCAAGTCGAATTCGTTGAAGAAATAACATAAAATAGGGAAGCGAAATAATCGAAGTAAACTAAAATAACAATTGAATTTGCGGAGCAGAAATAGATTATTCGCCATGGCTGGCAAAAGCACTAGGTATTGAAAGAAGGCATAGGGTGCGTTCATGGAATACTACCCCACACGTTATCAATATTCTTCTGGTGTTTCTTGCTGTACCAAATGATTACCAATCATTGACTACAGGCAAGGTGTGACAATTAAATTATCGGACCACGCATTCCCCCTAACCGTTAGGCTTGGTGCGAAGGATGGAATAGAGTTGATCTTGATTTTTCTGGTGTTGGTGGCCCGTCATTCCACCCCTCAATCTAGTTCAGTTTTTTTTCTTCTTCATTGGTTAAAGTACCGCGATCATGATAAGCGTAAAAATTGAGCTGCTCATAAGTTACGTGATATTTAAAATTTTCTAACTGAATGTTTTAAATAGTTAAAGAATTGCACATCACACAGTCAAATTTTTGAATGGCACAAATGATTTTCGGAAGATCAGGAGGTTGCTAAAGATGTTGAACATTCCTGTTGATTTGCGACATCAAGAATAGGTGATGCTTATCGTTTTTGTTCGATGTGAATGGCATCATCATGATTGAATGGATACCTCGAGGCCAAATGCTAAAACAGCAGTACTACATTAAGGTCCTGAGAAAGCTTAGAGAAAAGTGACGAAAGTGAACTGCAGAGTAAGATTGCATGGATCTTGCACCAAGACAACGCTTTGGTGCATATTTGGCTCTCTGAGAAACGCATCACTGTACCCGTGCTTCCATCATACTCACCAGATCTCACACCATACGACTTTGACCTGTTTCTTAAGGAGAAAAATGCATTGATGGGAACACATTTTCAGTCAAACTTTTTAGGTGGCCACTAAGGAAACGAGTTAGAATAGTTTATTCCTGACTGCTGCATTGAAGGGGAAGAGAACCACCAGGGCGTTTAGCATCATACCAGTGATGCGCAGGTGGAACAGTTGATTGCTTGTTATTGATGTATGTGGAGTGCAGTTCTGAATAGGTGAGAGGGGCCTAGTTCATAGTGGGTTGAACTGCGCCATCTTTTGGTAGGGCGTCAGCAATCTCACGAAAAGATGACAGACGTTTTAGTTTCTCGAAAATAGTCACCCCTGTGTTATCACGCACCTTATGCCAGTTAAAAACATGTTGAATGGCACTACGGCTGTCAGAAAATATCTAGATGCTGTTCGAATCAGGAATTAAGAGAGCCTCTTTAAGACCTGTATCATTAGAAACTGCGAAAGACAGAACAACCTTCAGAGTTTCTCAATTTTGTGTGACTGGAATAGTGTTGAGACTTAATGTTTAAATATCACTGCCAGAACGAGAGAATTTATTCCTGCTGCCATCAGTATACATAAGTAAATCATCATCAGGAATGTTACTAATAACTTCGAGGTCAAGTTGCCTAAGGAATTCAGGATGATCTGAAGTCTTGTTGACGTGGGCTGAGAGGTTGGGGCTCCTGGGAGGCTCTCGGATGGGTGCTGCCATTCAGCAGAGGGCGAAATCATATTGTCACTAATCACCTGACAATAGGGGGTATTCCTCTTGAGTCGTTGATTGTTATTCCAATTCTTTCGGAATTTTGATGTTTGATTATGAGGATTATAACTGAGGAGTTTAGTATAATATTTCGTAAGTACTAAATTTCTTCGAACGCTGAACGGTTGCAAATCATCCTGAAAAAGGACAATGTCAGTAAGACAACTGTTACGAAGGCCTGTTAAAATAGTTAAAATACGTGCAGCTCTCAGCTGAACTCGCTCCAGTTTCTGAAGATTTGTCTTGGAGGCACAAAATAAATCGGATAACCATATTCCAAAATAGGTCTAATAAGCGCCAAGTATTTATTTCTAATAGTGAAAGAATCAGCACCCTAATCACAGCCAGAAATGTATTTCAAAATATTCAGTCATTTTCTGCTCTTGTGCACAAGATGATCAATGTGTCTTGACCTGGAAATTTCTGGTATCCTGTACAAACCCCAGATATCCACTAATAGAGGCGATCCACCCTAGGAGGCTGTTATTGTACAGTTTTCTATAAGTGAAAAAGAAACTGGTTGAAGACATCAAAGCATTAAAACACAATTTGTGACTTTCTGCAAAGTTCCATGCGTCAACAAGGGTTTGATTAGCACTGATCCCTAGAATAGAAATATTAGCACCAGATTTCCAAATGACAATATCGCCGACAAACAAGCCGACCTTACACCATCCGAAGATTTCTTCAATACCACACATGAACAGGGAGAAGAGAGTGGCCCTCAGAACCGATCCCTGAGGTAGTCCCTGACTCAACTTTAATCCTTTCGACATAGAACTATTAAATTTTTCCTTGATTGCCCTGTAGCGCAAGAACTCATAAATCCACGGCAAGGCCCTATCACCGATCCCAAAAACAGTCTTCAAATTTTAGCGTATTTGATTGCATTAAAGATTTTATATGATTTTTTTTTTTTTTGAAATTTGGCTTATAGCGGGGAAAATCACCGGTCCCATGCGTACGCATATTCTCCGAACTTACGAGCCTTTCTCCTTTCGCCAGTCCTGAAGGAATCAAAGGAAAGTCCTCACACTCCTGATCATAATACCAATTGAAGACATTAAGTCTTGCCTACAGACTCGAATCTTGATGTACAGTGGACAAAATAAGTATTCGACATGTGAAGATTTTTGCATATATTGAATTAATAAATAAAAACTGTATAAAAAAAACAAAATAATTTTTATTGATCCATTAAGACATCTATTAGCCATAGTAATTCTCTATTGGATTTCTGTAGTACAATCGTTTCTTTTGTTAATTTCTGAACCTAAATAAGTGAAGCTGCCAACAATGGACAACTCCCTCAAGCACTCGAAAACCACATCCTTCGTTCCCCTAATTGACTCAACTAAAAAAGATATTGCGGAAGCTACACTCTTTACACGTATGTACGTGTGTTCTTACAATTGACAAAGCTTTATGTTTCTTTCTTAGGACTCAGTCATTGTACAGATGAGTTTGGAACTCTTTTTTTTTTCGGTCAGCGTGTGGAAGGAACCCCTTTCTAACTAGAGGCGTGACGACCAGAAACGAGTGGACTGGCACAGAATTGCATCTAGGGAAACCGATCTCAAATTTAGAAACGAATTCGACTGACTTCAATTAGATGTACTTCTTTACGCACAGAACTGTTGGGATCGTTGCTAAGGCCTCCTGTGAAAAGCTGAGATAGGACTACATTGGGATGTTCATTATTTGGAGCATAGATAGGTCATTGCAGGTGACCAAGCGAATTTGGAAGTTAATCAGAGAGTGAGTTCTTTGGGAGTGTTTTGGGACTTCGTAGAGTGACGAAGCTGATAGAGCAGTGCTTCTAAAACTTTCAAAATTTGCGACCCAATATTCAATCCAAATTTTCATTGCACCCCCAATACAATAACAATGAATTGAATTGAATAATACCATACTTTGATGCTAAAGCTATAATGCGACTTTAACCTCTTAAGTACAAAGAGTATATAAATGTCTCACTCAACCAAAGCATTAATTTCCCCGGACATATATATAGTCTTTTTTTTTAAGTACGATTTTTTTTGTGCACAGTTATGCATACAATTAATCCGAAGGCTTTATAAGGCAATAAAAATACATTAACAGTGTTTGCGAAGGATTTACTTATTTTAGGGGATTTGCTTATTAATTTCTTTTCTCCCACTCTCCTCCCCAATGCATCACATACGTACGCCTACTGGGAAAACGGTGGCATTGGGGAGCGAATCACGTATCTTTTAA
The DNA here is from genome assembly GCA_019973955.1 of Trichonephila inaurata madagascariensis. Taxonomy (NCBI): domain Eukaryota; kingdom Metazoa; phylum Arthropoda; class Arachnida; order Araneae; family Nephilidae; genus Trichonephila; species Trichonephila inaurata. Next base: position 41,956 of record BMAV01024808.1, read on the forward strand.
TCAGCTGTTGAAGGATTAAATATGAAACGTATACGTTATCAATATAAGTGTTAATTTTGCATAAAATTTTATCTATGACAAATCCATGGGATAAATGGCAATTAATAAACTTGTTCTTAATTTAGTATTGCTAAATTAATACAAAATACATTGTACAGTACTGATACATTTATGAGTGTTTTTATCAGTGTAAATATGTATTTATTTCTTATTAGTTTATTGTAAGTAAATTAATATTCTTTTAAAATTATTTTTTGTTTCCGATTTTTCAATATGATCGCCCTCTCCCCTCGTAGGGTTATCACACCCCCCTGGAGGGGCACGTCTCTCGGTTTGAGTAGAGTATTGAATTGTCTCTTTTAAGATCGAATCAATCATGCCTCGCGTGTCGCCAAATCACTTCTGCTTGGAAGTATTACTTTTTGGCTATTGGTCCTCGTGGGATGGACTTTGAAGCTGGAGACCGGAGTGAGAACTGCACTGGTCACCCCTCTGTCGGCTTAGGTCAAAGGTTGACTTACCTTAGAACATAAGCGTCGAACTGTCCTGTCTTGGAATACACCGAAACTACGTGGCCGTTGAGACGTCATTAGTTTTTTAACTGGAAATGGGTCCTTTTTAAGGAAACCGAAGCTTCTCGCATTCAAATCCTAGAAAGCCCATTTCCAGTACTGCTCTTTATATAACGGGCCCTACTAATGTCAATTTGCATGGGCTCTATGCCAGGAGCAAGTGTTCCATTTTCGGGAGGTACACTTCGTGGTGTTTCCATTCTGAATGGTCAGCAGCACAATTTTTTATTGTTTTATAAGTTTTAGTAACGCATTTATTTTTTCTTTCAATAGGTATTGCAAGTGGAGGTAAATAGCAAAATTGATTTTATACATATACTATTTTTAAAAATTACGAATGATTTTCTTATTTATTTAAACTATTTTTAATTTACTTATTTTTCATAAATAGTAAAATGAATGGAAAAACAACCCAGACTCACATAAATAATATCTCGGTAGTGAAATATTTAATCGTAACAATTAATTTCTGTTGAAACAAAAAATAGTATGTAGCCAACGCGCGCGCGAATGCTGATAGCCAACGAAGTTATCATTCAGCGACATTTTGACTTGGCTTGACTGCTTGGTCAGCTGGAAATGATGCAGTCAAATGTTCCTCCTTTAAAAAGGCCTATTGCGTCGTCTTTGTTCATGGGCGACTTCAAGATTTTGATTCATTTTTGCAAAATGGTAAAAAACTCTAGGTAAAAAAAAACATTGTATAACGGAAAGAAACTAACAGTAAAATCAAATTTGTAAATAACGCTCTTTAAAACATCAGCTACTGTTATAAAGCAGATTAACTGTAAAGTCTTTCGAAGTTTTATTATTATACTGCTCGATTGTTATAATAATCTTTTCCCGTTAAAGTACTTGTGATTTTCCAGAGACCAGTTTATGTTTAAAGCATTATTAAAAAACATGTAACATTCTTTATATATGGTATTTTCGCCTTTTAAAAATCCTTCGTTATAATATCTTCTTAAGGTTCAACAAAAAGTGCAAATTTTATCATACATAATTATAATAATTTTATATCTTTACTTAAATCTGAATAATACAAAAATACCTTTTTTCTTATCTTTTTTATTCTCATATAGTTGGAAATCTTTTGGGAGGTAAGTTATTCAAAAAGGAATTTTTTTTTATTACCGAACTTTCATTTTTCTATACGAGTAAGCTTTCTAAAGAAGAATTGGAAAACAAATCAGAAAAGAAAAAAAATATTTATTTTTGTTATAATAGATACTACAAAAATATTGATGGAAACACTATTATATAAATAAAAACTTGAGTAACAAATTTAATTTTAAATAAAAAAAACAGTATTATATTGAGAGAGAGAGAAGACCGCAGCGAAAAAAAAATACTTTTCATTAAGAATCAATTAAAGTACACGTTTAATGGGAAACCATTTTTTGTTCTTTATTTCATAGAAATTTAATTTCTCTTTCTCGTTTTCTTTCAACAATAATATTTCAAAGTCATTTAGAAAAATATTAATATAAATATTGGTATTTGATATCGATCCAAAATGTTATTTTTTTAGAAAAATAATACATATGGAAATATATGTCCTACATTAAGTTGGTATTTTAAGAAAAACTCGCACAAATCGTTTTTGATCAAGTATTAATATATTTCATTAAAATAGGAAATGTATTAAAAAAATATCTGATTTTAATTTCCCAGGCGTAAGGGAAAAAGAAAGGGATGGCGAACCATTTTGGATCAACGTGCCATTTTTTCTTTAAGATATGCTTAATGGGTATACACGTGCCGTCCAATTTAATGTTATTCATCTCTGAAAATAATCACTCGCAAGCACAAGCTAGCTTCTTAAAACAGTTAAATGTGTCTGGAATCGAATTCCATGTTCCCAAAATTTCGTTAACGGCATTTTTACTTATATTGCTTGTTAATCTTTCTGTTTCAATCAATTTCAACTTTTTCCTTGTTTCAATAAATTTTTAAATTCATATTGAACTAGACTAGAAATCAATAAGTTGCATTTCAAAGTTTGCAATTTCAAACGAATCGAATTGGAGCAAGTTCAGTTTATCAAATAATGTCACATCAGGGTACATAATAAGCTTGAGCGTTTCTTACAGTTCTCTGAACTGAGAAAATCTCACTGAAAACTCCTTGATTGAAGTATCAATTATGGAAATAAATTCTTCACTAACATCTTTGTCTGGTTTCTCATCTACATTTTTAACTGTGAAATTGTTTTTCAAGTTTGGGGTTACTTGAAATAATATAGTTTCTGAACTAAAATGCAAACCGTTTTGATCGGTCGCGTGCCACCAATGTCACGCGTGCCAATGGTTCGCCATCCCTGGTCTAGGCGATTGTAATACACATGGGTGAAATGTTCTAATATGTACTTCACCGTTCGCTAGAAGAACATAAATGAGGATTAACCTTCTAGATCAAATGACAGCCAACCCATTGGTGGTGTTGTACCATCAAATGAAACAGCGCTATTTTTAACCCACGCAACGTAAGATGAGTAAATCTTAGCAACCAAACGGATATGAGATTTCAATCGCTCGAAAAACGGTGGAACATCTATGGAGAGTGAAGCTTGCCAGGGATTCTCAACTACTAGGCTGCGACACTTTGGTGTGCCTCCAAATGCTTGAAGTGTGCCGCATAATATTTTTTTCAATTATGTAGTATACTCTGAGGGAAAAAAATAAAATCCCGAACCAAATTATTCGGCCATTTGACTGAAATGAACTAAGCGTGGTATATTTAACTTATCCTTTCGTGGATAGATGAAAGCAAAAATAAATTGATAAGTAATCCATTTGTGATAACGGATACACATCTGTATAGGAATTAACTTTAAATGAAGAGGAAAACTAATTTCTCTCCGTAATAACAAAGATTTAATTTCAAAACATTTGTAAGCGTCAATTAATTCATTTGGGAATCAAATTAGAGGCAATTATCTCGTATTAGCCAAAGAGCAACAAAAGCCTTTAATACAACTTTCTACGTCTCATCTGTGTGAATTTGGATTTTCAGGATTAACAAATATAAAAATGAAAAAAATATTGAGACTTTTAAATGTAGATAATGAAATGAGAGTGGCATTATTTTTTTATTATTTTTTTATGAAAGAAATTATCAAATATCATCAACTTTAAACTTTGTATTAAATGCATCCTTATAATTAATTTGTAATTAATTATTCACTAGATATTTTGTTTTATTGTACATATTATTTAACATTGAAAATTATTATCATAAATTATTTTACAAAGTGCATTCCAGAATAGAAAAATTCTTTTTTTAACTTATTTTATGGTTAGTGTACCGCCAAATTTTATAATTGTTAAAAGTGTACCGCAACAAAAAAAAGTTGAAAATTACTGATCTAGTCCCTCAACAACCAGAAGGGTGAACTTTGTTTCGTTGCATCATCGAATTCTAACCATTAGAACCTCAAGATGATGCAATCATTGCATTGGGGCTGAAGATTTCGACTTAAAGCAGAACAAAGAGCTCGCCAAACTACTAACGATCGAACGATTCACTTGGAGATCGCCGATGATATGTTGAATAGTATATGACAATGCTTCTGAAACTTTCAATATTGGGACACAATTTTCAATAATAATTTTCATCGCATCCCCTTCCATATAATGAAAATATGTTGAAAGCAATAATAATATACTTTGACGCTAAAGATAAAATATAATCTTAATTATAAACCGTGCAAATAATCAAATTAAATTAACTTTCAAATTATTAATAATTATTAAATTAAATTTTGTATATGTTGCTTTTATGTAATAAATATTTTAAGTTACTTTTAAGTTTTAGAAGTATTGCGTTACTTTTCATAGTTCAGAATGAATTTGGCTCTGCCTCCTTTCAGTAAATTAGTATATTTTTTTTAAAAGCATTTATTTTCAATTTTTCAAAATGCTCATGCCCTTGTATCCGAGCACGTTCGGAGTACTTTTTGACAAATTACTATATTTAAACATTATAAATGCTTTTTAGGACTCAATAACATTAAAAACTAATATTTAGTAAACAATATTTAAAGTAAATTGCCTAAATTTCACAAAAATCACAATTGTAAGTGAAATTTTAGCAATATTTTTTAAAACTTCAAAGCAATTAGAGAAAAAAGTAATGAACTTATATTAGTAAAAGTATTACCAAAACAAATGAGATGCATTTATCTAGAGAATGTACTAAAATTTTAATGTTTTATTAAAATTTGCAAATGTTAGAGCTGATTGCGGAAACATTATTAGAAAAGTCACATTCTTTATGAGACCATTATTTAAATAACAAGCCCTAACTCAAAAAGTATTCATACAATAAGAAATATTTTTTAGTACATTCTCTATCTCTAGAAAATAACATAAGTATTAGATTCAAAAAGCTTTATAGAAATACATTTGTAATATTTTGAGTTATCAGACTCACCATGATAGATTTCGAACAATTTAAATGCCCACTTCTGGTAGATCAAAGACTCACTTCCGGTTTTTCTAACTTTGTAAAATGGATTGCTAACTGGCCCCTAGATAGCGTAGAAACAAAACAAAGTATGTTTTGTAAAGCCAAAAGATAGTTCTATTTAATACAATAAAAAACGAAAATATCTGCTTTTACTGAGTTGTGTCATTTTCAATGTGTTCGGATACCTTAAGAGTTTGAGAAACGCATGAACTATGATCGAAGGTTTCTGTATTCACTGATTAGCCTTTTTATAAATAAGAATAAGAAACTAAACTGGCTTTGACGCAGTTCATCACGAGTACCGAGCATACGCCCCATCCAAGGAGTAACTCCAAGACCATTATTGATGGTATTAGAAGCAAACGACAGGAGCTAGGGTCCTCAAATAGTTAGCAGTTCCTTCACGTTAACGCATCATCTCTTGCTTTATATTTGATACAGAGAGGATTTTACCGGGATACCTTGGTGTTGTATTTAGCTGCGTGTGGCTGCCAAATTGGACGTTCTCTTGCTGGGTTTTAGTCTATAGAGGAGACTTGATGCCAAATGCAGCGGGCCAACCGTCCATTAGCTCTCGGTGAATGTACTAGGTCTTCAATTGGTAAAACGCCCATCCGCAGCCCTATTAGAAAGAAAAATAAGCAAAGTATGCTTATAAAGTAGAAGTGGCAGGAAATCTCTAAAAGGAGCGTTTTACCTTGTGGCGGCATTTTAACAAACAATTTAATTTTAATATTTTCACTTATTCTCAGCTAAGTCCATCAAATATTTTAATGCGTATGTTACCGTTAAAGAGTATTATTCAGTTATTTCATGGAATAACTAGATATTTCATGAAATAACTAAACAAGTCAGTTAAAGTATATAATACGTGAAAAATTTCATACTTTACCTTGTTATTCTATAAAATAACTAGGTATTCTATGAAATAACTAAGGGTAGACCTCTAAAGTAAAAAATAAACAATTTCAAAGATATTTTATAAATTAACTGATCATAAATAGTTAAAATCTCTAAAAAAATATATTTTGTCCCTTTTGCAGATGGCATAATTTATTATTGCTCATATTGCTAAAATTAGTTAAAGAAAAAGGGGAAAATAGACTATGTTGCTAAGATGAATTTTATTTAAATATTATCAACAAAAATACACGCTGGGAAAAAAAACTGTCCCTTCATAGAAACATTGTGTAAACTTTTTAAAACAAAAATGTAAGAGAATATTAATTAAAATTTTATGAGATACCTTTATTTTACTTTTCATTACTTATTAGAGCAAGGATGATGTGATGAAACTTTGAATTGAACTGCCTATTATTTTTTAAACAAATACAATGTTTAGTATTACACATTTTTTTTTTACACGAGCACTTTTTAAATTCTCGAGCAGTTGAGTTGATGCAAAAGACCAAAGCGTAGTGTCAATATTTGGAACTTCGATGGAAATTAATTCTCTCAGACATATACTGACTGATATCTAGAGTACAAGTGTTTTATTCTCCTATTCAAAAATATTCTTCCCAAAGCTGCTAAAACCGGTTCAAAGAACTTTCGAGTATCGTATTTCATACTTTAACGGTCAAGTAATCGTTATTCTATTGCTAAAACAATGTTCATTCAATACAAACTCAATATAGGAGAAGTTTCCGCATGAACTCTCCGCTAATACATTCTACATATATATATATATATATATATATATATATATTATTATAATATATGTTAAATATATATTATATCTATATATATTTTATATATATTCTATTAAATACCTAGTTAAATTATAGAATTCAATAATTTTATATATATTTTAACTGATTGCTTTTATGAAATACCTAGTTATTCTACGAAATAACGGATTTCACGCTTTAATAGTAACACATACACAAATACAGGTAAATTTTTTGACAAGTTAAATAAGGGAAGAAAAGGACAAACATTTTTAGGCAAATGTCTGCAGAGCCACAACCTTCTCCGCATGCGGCTGACATGCCGTGGTCTGTTGACCCTGTCCGAACTTTTTTTTTGTTACTTTTATATTTTCTTTAGTTCATTTATGTTTCTTTACTGGATTTATATTTCCTTACTTTTTCTTTTACAGGAATTCGTAAGTATTAGAGGAATATCTTAGTATTGAATTTAATTTACATTCTTATATGTAATAATTCTAGGGTAAGATCCATTCCATTTAAGATTAAAAGAACGTTATAATCCTTCAAAATATCATATTTTGAGCCGATTGAGCTCAAAACTTTGGTCAATCTTGAAATTAGCCTATTTACGAAAGTTTTAAAATAAGAAATCCTTATCCACGAAGTACTCTCCTGAAAAGTATCCATACCATGAGAGATTCTTTCAAATCTAAGAAAAATATCCGGTACCAATATTAAATACAGCAGTACTTCTCCAACTTTCAATATTTCCGACCCTATATTCAGTCATCGCCCTGCCCCTCTTCCATACAATAACAATTTATTGAATTCTATAGTACTATACTTAGAATTAAGTGTGCCACCAGCGTATATAAACGTCTCGCTCATCCAAAGCGTTCATTGCCCCGGACGTATATATACGTCTTTCCAAACACGATGTTTTCTGTGCAACGGTATCCACAAAAATATTCCGAAGGCTTTGGAATGCAATAAAAGGACCTTGACAGCGTTTGCGAAGGATTTACTTATTTCAGAAAATGTGTTTATTCCTTTTCTCCCCCTCTCCCAAATACATCTCATACACCCACCTACTTGAAAAACGGAGACATTGGGAAGCGAACCATCTCTTAACTTTTAATAGGAAATTAAGGGATTAATTATAAACCGTACAAATGATGAAGATAAGTATTAATTTTTGTATATAATTTTATACATGAAAAGCCCGTAGGGTCACTGTTAATTATTAAACTTGCTCTTAACTTAGTATTATTAAAATAATTATAAAATACATTGGGCAGTACTCATACATTTGTAAGTATATTATATCAGTGTAAATGTGTATTTTATTTTTTATTATGTAAAAATGTATTCTGTTTGTTTACTTTCAGTAAATTAATTATTTTCTTAAGATAATTTTTTGTTTTCGACTTTTCAATATGCTAGCGGCCCTCTTGTTGAGTCCCCTCGTCCCCACAGTTTGAGAGAAGCTGAACTACAGAGCTAAGGAAAATATAAAGTATTAAGTCTCTGCAAAGAATTTCTGTTGCGAGGAATCTAAGACAAATATCAGATATTGTGGATCAAGGATAAATTTCTGGAATACGGATTTAAGAATAATTTTGAATGTACAAAAATCTCGGATACTAGAAACCTCTGAAAAATTTCGGGTATAATGAAATTCAGCTAGAAAATACTTGTTACTTGGAAGAAATTAGAAAATACTGGAAATTGCGAACCAGGCATTGAAACTTAGCAAGTTAAGCTTCTTGTATGAGGATAACAGTTTGAAATGAATTTGGAATTACTCTTACATAAAGCATCAAGTTCTTTTACATACAGGAATACCATTCGCTTAATTGCATGTTTCATAACATATTGAAAAGTCTGAAACAAAAGATTATTTAAAAAAATTATTAGTTTACTAAAAATAAACAAAATACATTCTGACATAATAAAAAACAAAATACACATATACCCTAATATATACTTATAAATGTATCAATACTTCACAATATATTTGCTAATTAATTTAACAATACTATGTTAAGAACAAGTTTAATAATTTTCAGTGATTCCATGGTCTTGTCATATATAAAATTAGATACAAAAATGAACACTTATCTTAATAATTGTGGCTCAATTTATAATTAATCCATTCACTGCCGATTAAAAGTTACGCAACTCGCTCCTAATGTCACCAGACACACAGTCAAGGTCCTTTTATTGCATTCCATAACCTTCGGAATAATTTTATGGATAGCAGGACACAAGAAAGATCATACTTCGGAAAGACGTATTTATACGTGAGAGGAAGCTAACTTTTTGGCTGAGTGAGAAGTTTATATACGCCGGTGGCAAGAGGTTTAAGTCGTATTTTGTCGCCTATCCGGTATAGTGGTTAGCGATGCTAACTGCTGTGCCGTAGGGCCTGGGTTCGAATCCCAGAGAAGACATGGATGTTCGTAAAGGTATAGTGCCTTCGCGGTATGGGGGTACTCTAAATAGCCGTAGAGTAGTGAGTACAGTTGGGATACAGTACCTAATGATACGATGGAAGGTGGCCACTTTCAAAAATATGATTGTCATCAATTAACCGGGCAGTGGCTAATAGGCCGAGCCACACATAACAAAATTTTTTCTCCAAGCAGGTGGTGGATATTTAGTCTATCTACATGCGTTAATTGAAGCTAAAACGCATGAAAATCAATACAGATGGCAGCACAATACCTTTTTTTTTTTGCACTTCATGTCCCCTGATGGGTAGTTAGAAACAGTTTTTCTTGGTGTAAATCTACAAATTGTATTTTGTTCCCCATAAATAAAATTTCCGATATTTGAAAAAAATTTCGACATGTCTTAAGTATATAATTTACTCTCATCTGAATAAATTAAGCAAATATGCAATTTAAAGAAAGATATTTTATTTAGGTTTTTGAAAAGTTTTTATATGGGGATAGAGGCTCTATCCAATGCCTACACAGAACAGAAAAGTGACCCAGAAATTTTCGCTTTTTCTCCACTCGAGAGAGAGCTCTTAGAATCATGTGAGAATATTGGGGGTTAGAAATAATAAACAAACTATACAAGGTTCTCGAGTTCGAAAATGTTTCATTGCAGCTTTTCTGCTCATAGAAAACTTTTGCATATTATAAAGTTTCACAGAAAATAGCTCATCAAATTTGTGAAATATCTAATTTAAATCCTCAAAAATATTACTTTACTTCTAACTTTTTATACTAAAATTAAGTAAAATACAAAATGTGAATTTATACGAATTGTATATTCTAAGTATTCTATGTATATTCTAAGTAAGTATTCTCTATGCTGTACAAATATTCTATTATTATTTTATAACACTTCTACTTTGTATTTAATTGTTATTGAAATAGTTATTAGCATGAATGTTAATTTTTCATAAAACATTTATTGTAATAGGATTCATTATTTCTGTTCTGAAAAGTAAGTTAAATGTCTTAAGTGCGCAGTTGCTATAAATAGCTACCACCCAGAAAAAAACACCTGATCAGATATTTTTTTTGCGACTAAATAATGTTTAAAGATGAAAAGAATATTGCATTTATCAATTACTTTATCACAGAAAAGTGTATTTTAGCTTTGTGCCTGTTAAAAAGTTAATGGAGTTTTTCTTTATTTTTCCCTCAACTGGTATGATTTCCTCTTTCACAACATGCCTACTAGATGCTGAGTTTCGGAGCAGCCTTTAACTGTATTCTATCCAGAATTAAAAAGATATTTTCACACATCCTGAATATTAGTCCTCCATCTTTTATTGTTTTTCGCTACCTATAGATTGCCGTACCTGGTCACTGTTCAAGTTAGTGGTAGAGCATGCGTTAAATTACAGTATGATTTATTTTTCCATGTTGAATCCTTCCATATAATCTATCACTACCAACGTTTGCTGGAAAGTCAAAGACCACAAAGGCAAATTGGAATTAGCATAGCAATGCGGGGTCGTTTTGGGTGGTAGAGAAGAAATGAAATATCCTTCGTGGACCAACAGGCAGAAATCCAACTTCTCTGAGGCAGTGGCATCCCTTTTTTCTCCTGCTCATATTTTTGACTGTCCAGCTATTCTTTGCTGCTCTACAAAAAATAGAAGTCCTGTTTTCGTCAACAAACCTGTTGTTTCAAATCCCCTTGGAGCAGGAAAGCCTACACCATTTCCCTTTTCCACATAAGAATATCACAAACCAGGTCTTGATATCCAAACAACTGTCCCTGAAATGCCCCTGAAGTCCAAAGAAGAGCAGGAAGAGAGCAGGGACAGCTAAAGAATTGACTTTACCCCTCCTTTGCCTGTCTCCCTGAACAAACCTCTATGGGTTTAATGTTGAACAGATTGCCAGAAGAGTCATTTGGGCTGGCTCATGGTACTGTTCAATTTGGCCCCGTCATGCATGACATCATCATCACTAACAATGCTTGCTGGAAAGACAAATCGGAATCATCCTCATCCATTTGTACCTAACTTTTCAGAATGGCTCCTGAATGAACTCAATGTTTGAACTGCTCCACTTTGCGTCTGAAGATTCTTGAAAGCATTCCACTCTTCGATTGTGTCTTCCATACAAGTTTTTCGCATGTCATCATAAAACGTTTTGTGTGAATGGTTATTTAGAGAACTGCCATAAATCGAAAACGACCTTCGAGGGCTATAAGAAGAAAGTTGATAAATCTCGCTGAACGTTATGCAAGGTCAAGCCTTCCAGTGATTGGATAATTCTCAACCAACCGAATGAAGAATACTGTCAGGAAGCAAAATGAGTCCGTACCACGCGCAAGCATTCGCGCCTGAAGATTACTAATACGTGTTGGAACTTACTGTTTGGTTCCGTCAGCATAGAATGTAATTTTTCAATAGGATTACAAAAAATGCCAAACCTTCAATTCTAGGTGATTCCGAATCGAATGAGTGCCCTCTACTTTTCTCGCAAATAATATCACGAAAACTCTTCTAAGCAGAGACTTAAAAATTTAATATTTATTTAATTGCAATTGATACTCTTAGCCCAAACTTTTGATCAAAATTTGAAAACAAACCATTTATATTCATTTTGATTTTGATTTTTTTCAGTGTAACATCTACTACATCTACTACAGTTCTTATCCAACTGATATGTAAGTATTTGTGATTGTGAGTATTTTTCATCTTTCATTTTATATTTTTATGTTTTAATCTTTTACTATTGAAGCAACTTAATTACTTTCTTTTTTTTTCAGGATAAGTGAATTACAGAATGAACTGCAAAAGTATGAAATATAACACTGCATCTATTACATATTGATTCAAAAACTGTACGGAAAATATGCATACCTTTCCTAAATAAAATAACTATTTTATTGTTGTGTGTGTTTTATTTCTCTTTCTTTTATTATAAAAGCTATGAAGTGCCCTGTTACTGGTTTCTTATGAATCGTGATAGGGTTTTGTTAACAATACATGAGTTAATGCACATAAATCTAAAGAGCGTTAGCGTGGGGTGTGAATATGGAGAACCAGCGAAGTTCTCTTACGATTCAAAATTACTATATCCGTCACCAATATTTAATGTGTAGCTTCAAAGTGCAAAGATAATCAGTCAATTAATTAATGGGGTCTTCAAATAAAATATTCAGTGTAATTAAAATTTTTCAAAAAACTTTTTTTTGCCTCTACCGTTTTTAAAATTATCTTTAGAGTACAAGATCAAATTGAGAAAAATTCGGCTGCGAAATTTAAGTGAGAAAGTATACTTACTTTTAAGAACTTTTCAGTTTTTCTATGATAATTTAAGAAAAAAAACTAATCGAACAGACAGTAAAATGTGGTGTATAACGCACACCCATACTTTAAAGCTCCCAGTTTTAATTTTTAGGTATATTCACCGTATAACGTGCACAACCTTTTCTAGAAAGGAACCAGAAGTACAATGCTCGTATGTTTTTGAGTCATTTTTATTCGAATTATTATCCCAGGACTTTGAAAACTATTAGGATCAAAGCTTCATTAGGTGTGTGTGTGCCATTTCTTTCAAATATATAGTATTTCGATCTATGTGGAAGTTTAGTTTTTCTTTTCTTTATTTTTGAAACTATCATTTTTATACCCGGCTAATAATATATTTCAATCTCATATTTTGTGTTAAAATTGCCTGTTATACCCTGGATTTTACCGTATTTCAAGTGGGAATGACTTAAATAAAGGCTATTTTTTCAGGTCCTTTGATGATTGACAAATAGTTTTTTCTCGCTTGTGTCTTTCTGACAATAAGTGGTGTGTGATACACTTTTGGCTTCATATCTTTCTTAGTGGAAATTTTTCCTTTCAACTCAAGCTTTTTATGTTCATCGCTTTTCTGAAATTTATTTTTGCTATCATGATGAATATCCATTATTTCATCAGGTTCTTCCCTTACTTGATCAGTTTCAACTTCCTCCAAAAGAGATCGCATTTCTTGGGGGGGCTGAGGTAGCCCAGTGGTCAAGGTATCGGATCATGGCTCCCATGTCACGAATTCAAGCCCAGTACCACTAAAGTACCGCCATGTAGGGAAACGATGCACGTTAATTAGGTAGAGAGCTCAAATGTCCTCGCGTTGGTGCGGTGTGGTAGTTAGGAGAGGGGGTTGCCAGCTCAGGTGGCATCCTCGTCGCTTGACCATGGTTCAAAATGATGAGGACCGTTGCCAAAAGCCCTCGTGTAACTGAATAGTTCGACGTTAAAATTCACTCACTCACTATGGCCATTTCCTGCTCTTTTTTTTATTGTTGTTGTTGTTTTAACCCGGGGTCACTCGCGCTTGTTTTTGCTACCGTCGTTGCTCGCGGGGTGTAGAGAACACACCCCAAATCTTTAACAAACACGTGTATTTAAATATGAATAAAATATTAAGTCAATTATGATACATATTTTTAAAGTACAAGATGTTTTTTTGTATTATACAAATAAAGATATTAAATTTATGGCATACACAAATGAGACTACCATTAATTTAAACTAAACTTACAAAATTTTCATTTTAAAATACATTATTTTATAGTTTTTTCATAACCCCTTTAAAACGTATATATCAGTAATAAACATACTTTATAATTAATGCTAAGTATAGCAGAAAAATAATATTTTAATCATTTTCTAAACATTCAGAGCAGAATGTATTCATGTGCTTTAAATAGATGTTTTTCTTACATTGAAGACAAAGGCAATTAATTTTTACATCTTTTACCCGTGGACAAACAGTGCAGTGTCCCTTTTTGGGTGGACTAATGTTCTTTTTAATATCTTCTGCGTCAGAAAAGATTCTTTTGAGTTTTTTGTTAAAGTTGCGGAGTTCCGATCTCATATCCCACTGTGGCTGCAGAAGATCCATTCTAATCTCCTCTAATAATCTTGAACGTCTTAATTTCTTTTGAAGAAAAACGGAATGATAAACAAGGGAAGAATTAATTCCTGTAGTATTAAGTAGATGACAAAATATTCGCAATGGCCAACGGTTAAACATTCGCGGCACATTTCTTCAGTAATTTCAACACCGCCTTCGGTCATATTATAAAATCTCACAATTTACGGTTTCATCACTCCAGATTTGGTTCCGAAATTACACATTCTTCGAAATCACTTAGTCCATCCACAGAATCTGTCGATACAGTACCTAATAGATGGACTAGCTGTTGCTCCCTCTCCCATGCAGTTTTTACCACAATTTCTGGAAAGTGTTTTAAAAAATTTAACAAAAAAATATATTTTAGAATTATTTTATATTTTTTTTTTTATTTTTATACTACAATTATTGAAATTTTAAATAAAATATCCAAGCATATTAATATATTTGAAAAAAAATGTAAATAGAAAGGGTAAAACTGGCCCGTTTTTAGATGCTTCGAGTACGAAAATATAACTTAATTGCTCCGGGGAGTTCTCACAACCCCAGATAAACTTTTGAAGGTTGTTACGTGTAAATCGTCTGAGAGAGAGTGATTGCATCAGACCTGAAGTTTCAATAACCTAAAATGTGCAGCAGTAGAAAAAAATCGTGGTTCTGCGCATTCTTTTTGAATCCTGTGAGGGTTTTTTGTTGCTTCGGTGTACAGAACACCCCGCGTGATTGATTGCCGTTAATTATGTTTTTACATTTATAAACCATAATGAGTCGTACAACATAGCAATCGAAACCACTAAGTCATCGTAACCTGTTCATAGAAAATATTTTGGAATAAATGTGGTCACGTTGGGAACTGAATCACCCCAAGTAGCTTAAGAGTTAACAAAAATTTTGCCACTCCCAAAAAGAGCGAGATATGTGGCAAATACCTTTTAGTTTCCATGAAGCAGGAGTCATGCAGGAGGATACTGATCAAGTCAATTGTAAAAAATAAACAGTTTTCCCACAATTAAAGATTTCGTGAGCCTGGGTATCTCTATGCCCCGAGCGACCTCTATCGGTTTAAGCTTTCCAGACGAAATCCACAGTGCAATAGAACCGCTTTATTAATTAATAAATCTAAATTTGTTAGTCCATTCGAAAAAAAATTGTTTTCAAAATGGACGGAGTCATAGCTCCATCCATTTTGAAAACAATTTTTTAACTTACTAACAAAATGAAAGATCCCGTAATATTGATGCAGAGCGATATAGAGGACATTCTTGAAAATGGGCAAACAATGTGCCAACATCACATTTGAAGTCATCACAACATAAAACATCATCATACGAGGGGTGACACACACGCACTAAAAAAAGAACTGGTCCAGTAAGTCATTGTACTTAACAAATCAAGAATCAGTTCTCCAAGACATTATCACCTTTAAAGTAGTCACCTTCAGTATTTACACAATTTTGTATTCGTTGCTGCCATCGTTGGTAACAGTTCTGGAACGAGTTTTCTGGATGGTCCTTCAGGAGATTCTCCATTTTTGCCTGAACCTCCTCAACTGAGGTAAAATGGGTTCCCTTTCAACAAGATTTAACTGTAGGAAATAGAAAAGAGTAACAAGGAGTGAATAAGGAGAAAGCCCCTTCACAGTCCTGTTTTTTCCGATCAGAAACTGCTTGACAGATAGGGCTGTGGGAGCACATACATTGTTCTGATGCAACAGCTATCCATCACTCTACAACTGGGACCCTTTTTTTTTCCTAAACTTTCCACCAAGTCTCTTCAGTACTTCAATGTATTAGTGATGATTAACTGTCTGAAAAATGGGAACCCACTCGATCATTACAATTCCATTAATGTCGAAGAAGACAGATAACATTGCATTGATTCTTACTTATGTTCTTGGGGATTTCCCCTCCATCGACTGGCACTTACTTTATGGGTTCTATGTCGCATCGCATGTTACAAGAGATTCCAACCCATTTGGCTCGTTTGCAATGTGTTCTAACAAGTTTATACACGGCCCTGTTTTGGGTCATCAGACAGAAATTTAAACAATCTGCACACAAACCTTTTCATGTGTCAGTTAAAATACGTCGAACCTTATTGAAAATTATTTCCACCACTGCACGAACACTAAAACTTCGGTCACCCTGTATTACAAAGCGAACTTTGGCAATGTTTTGGTCTGTGATTGCTAACCTAGGATGACCCGCAGATTCGTTATGGTGCCCTTTAAACCGTTTACGCCATTCAAACACACGAAACAAAGTTTCATCTCTATAAGCCTTGGTTAAATTTTGAAATGTTTCCGGGGCGGATTTCTACACCAGAAACTTGATGTTGATTCACTCTGTTAGGCTTTTACGTTAGACATTTTTTCCGGTAGAATGCAGTTGCATGTATTCACTAAATGACACAGTATTCACAACTGGCGGGATCGGTGATGTCGAACTGGTCACATGGATAGAGAAGGCGTGTGTTTCGTTCAGTTCACTTAGTTTCGTTTTGTGTTGCGACATAGCCATCCTGTGATGACTATGTCGTTCCGGTTCCGCGTAAGCTAGAGGTGTGGGATTATCAAAATGATGAGACATAGTAGTTCTTAATACAACTTTTATTAAGAATAACTTATATTACTTAATTCTAATTTGACAATTTTATTTAAAGTGAGAGTTAACACCCAATTAAACCTTGTATTTAAGTCAGATCACGTTACTAGATCCTTAATCTTAATTATGATAAATAATCCGATTCAACTAACTACCTATATCAAATATTACCTTTTGCAAGATCTCCTTCCTTCACCTAAAGAGAGATATCTATAAATTCACTTTATATAAGACGATTCCAACTTCTTTATATAGGACTTCTATTCTTTCCAAAACTATCGGACTGCTAACTCTTGATCTGTAAGATTCCACACTAAGCTATCTTTAAACTTGCCGCGCTATTGATCAGAATGATTCCACACTAAACTCTCTCTAAGCTTGCCGCGCTATATCTTATCATCAAAGCTTCTATCCTTTTAAAGTATATCTCATTTACATATTTGATCCGTTTCTCTTCTTGGTATTGGGTTGGAAAGGTTTTGCCATTAATCGTGGCCGTCAAAGAACATAGGAGTTATGTTAGCAGAAGGACGCGAGAGACGTCACAACCCTCCAAGAAGGCTATTGAAAAACGTGATTTACTTAAGGGTTCTCAATGCCCTTAATAAATTACGTGTCTAAATCTCTATTTCTAAATTTCTTCGCTTTCTGAGTTTTATTTTCTAGAAATTTTTTAATCTTAAATCCTCATTTTAACTTTTTATAATTTCCAATATTTATCTTGACTTTTAATTTTCATTACTCATCTTAGAATTTAAATTTAATATTCAATTTAAATTCTAAACTCGTGACAATAAATTTACTCCAATAACTAGGCCAACATTAATAATTACTGTTTAATTTATGCCCACTCACTTTAACATCCACTACTTAAAATAACTATACACTTAAATTTTCTAAAAATATTCTGTGCGCAGACCCAATCTTTGCATCTAACACTGCATATGGAGCTGAACTTCCGCTCCTTCTTGTTGAAGCTATAATTTTCATAATTTTCAGGATTTTCAGGGTCAGTCTCCCTGAAATGAAAACTTTTTGAGTCTCTATTTCCAATATCAATCAATTTCACAATTGTATATCACAATAAATTTTCATCTCCATCCCCACATCTGGTTCCAAAAAACTCCCAATGAGCCGCGCAGCGCCGTTATTATTATTGTTAGTGCCCTGACTACGCCGCGTTTCCCTGAACCAGATGCTCTCATAATACGTAACAATACAACAACATATATATATATATATACACATATATTATACACTACAAACATTTTTCAATAAACTATTATAACAAATAACCAAAGGGAATTTTCGCATCTCACGAAGTCATACATCGAAGCAAACAAATGCATTACAAATTGTTTTTCCTGAAAATTTAACAAGTCAAAAGTTCCTTAAAAATTAAATAAACACTCATTGTAGTAGTTTGACTTGGCTTAACTTTTAAGCACCGCTCGAGACTTCCTTCTTGCAATAATTCTTCCGACCACTCTGTTGGAAGATCATAAAAAATGAAACAATACAACCTGGATTTTATATGGGTTCTCCCACCATAACATCCAACGATGAGGTGCTACCACTCTTCTTTCCTCGGTTGTACTGGAATTTCTTTTGTTTTGCTTGTTGTAGGGCTTGTAATCTCCTTTGTTGTTGCTTCCTTTGACTTCCTATTGTCTCCTTTGGCTGGTCGGGGTTCTTCTGTTCTCCGTCGTGGCCTTAGACTGTAGTTTGATTTTATCTGGAACTTCTTGTGCATCTCTTCTGTTCTTTTTCCTGTTTCTAGAAATAGTACTGGATGACATTTTGTCTTTTTATTAATATTATTGGTTCCCTTCTTTGCCACTTTCTTTTGTGGTCCACTTGCCCCTGACACACCTTTGATCTTTAATACCCCTATTATTCCTTATCCTTTTGTTTTTATTTCATTCCCAAATGAACTGTGAAGTGATCTGACCAGTGATTGTTTTTATGGGTCCTTCTGTATTTTATATTGATTTTGATTGGTTACCAATCCCTTTTGCCTCTAACTACGTTTCACCGCAGATTTTTCTTTCCCATATTGAGACTCATTTAATCCTTGATGTACTTTTTCCAGTACGAGTTTCCTGACTTGATCTTATACTATTTGGGATACCTGTTCCTATTCGACCTCGTCATACTTCCCTATGACGATATATTCTTATTTGATCTACGTTAACCGTTAATCTTTTTCCTGATTTCCATATTACAAATATTATTATAATTCTTAACTTCTAAGACTCATAAGGGGTCCTCAAATTTTTGTTTAAATTTAGCACATACTTGTTAGCTGAACTTACAGGTGCGTTTCTAATAAGACCCAATCATTACCTTTATTTTTTATGTCTTTTCTACGTCTATTATAATATTTTTTCCCACCTTTCCTGTTTAATTTCGTACTTAAGTCTAGCTTCCTTGAAAGCTCTTTTCGGGTTATTTTGAATTCTTTTGAATTTTGAACTTTCCGATATCATATAACTAGTTTTTGAAATGGTAATCAATTTTCGACCTAAAAAATAATTCACAGCAGGTGTTTTTCCTGTTGTTTCATTCACCGCCGTACGAATAGCGTGCTTTCAACTCACGTAAGAATTGATCCAAGTATCGTAAGTTGATCATTAACATAATTTGCAATCATTTGCACTATATCTCGATTAACCTTTTCAGTCCGATTTGCTTGTGGTCGATATGCAACAAGTCTTCACATCTTTATGCCTAATCTTCACTTAAGTGCTCAAAAATCTCGGATATAAATTGGGGACCATTATCACTTTATTAATTTTTATTGGAGCTCCATAACGCGATATAAAAGTTATCAAAAAATATCCGCTATTATACGAGATGAGGCCTTTTTAAGAGGTATAATTTCAGCCCATTTGCTGAAATGATCGGTTATTACTAAAATATAGCGGTTACGTCTTAGAAATTTAATCCTTTTAAATTAAGTAATAGTACCAGCTATAAAAAAGGTGATTAAATTTAAAAATTTGCAAAAATTGAATATTATGTGAGCAGGGGTCTATCCGAAACCGAAAAGCTTGTCAAGGGGTCTATGAGACAAAAAAGTTTGGGATCCTCTGCTCTAGACCGACAATGTTAAATTGCCTGTTTTCGACTAACCGTTCTTCAAAATCTGTTTCATGTGCATGATTGAAATATTTTATACAGTTAAAGTACACCTTTCTTATTGTATTGAAATGAACTTTTAACTAATTTTGATTTTTTCATAATTTATAAAATATTTTATCAAACATAGTGAAATTTGACCCATTTTTCACATAAAAAAAATTTGTAAACAATACATCTTTTGAGTTTTTTACAAAAACATCATTTCAGCATATATTAGCAATCATTATAAACATGTCATAAAAAATTTACATACCTGTGAACATTATTTTCCCAGAAAAGGTACATGGAACATCAAAAATTTACATTTTTAGATAAATGAACTTTAATGTATAATTTTTTGAAGTGATAACTTCTATTGGCGTGTTTTGCTGGAGAGTGAAGAATGAACATCATGCTCGGGTATGTAACGCTCCTTCGACTTTTTTCGTCTCGAGTCAGAAATCCTGCTCGTACAAGGTCATCCATACCGCTAATAAAGGAAAGAAGGGACATTTCCCCCTCCCTCCTCATCTCTGAAAAGCGGTAATTTATCCCCCTACCAATACGCCGTAAAAGTAAAATTCCTAGCTTCGATCAAAGCGCCCCCACCACCTATTTCTACAAAAACGAAAGTGGGAATTCTTTGTAATCCTAGTTGAAGCATGAAAATGAAACATGCAATATTTTTTAAAAATAGGCTTAGAGAGAGAAAAAAAAATCCTACACTAAAATTAATCAAAATGTAGAAAAAGGACACATTTTTATAGAACTAAATAAATAGTATAATTATCATTAGCAATATTGAAGCGAATTTAAGAATAAAAATCTATTTTTGTAAGCGAATCAGAATAGGAACAAACAAATAGTTCTACTAATCATATTACTTAAATATACTTTGAGTCTAAAAAAAAAATTAAAACAATAAAAATGTAAAATAACAAAATTAAGTATACAGATATTAAGTAAAAGTTACATTAAATAATTTAAATACAAGAAAACAAAATATAATTAAGAAGACTTTCCCTCCAGTAGCACCGGATATATTTGTACAAAACTGCCATACAATGACAAAAGAGCAAGCATAAGCTAGAGATCATGTGATATAAATCTTCTGACTAAATCCTTTTTAAAAGTTTTGACCTAGATTCCTCTCTTCCCAATCAACTACCTGTCTTACTATCGTTTTGCTTAAATTAATTCATGGATAGAATTTAATTTTGTTAAATTGCAACCAAAATTCACAAAGCCGGATCTGCTCCTCTAAGCAAATTACCTGTTATTTTAAGTGGAAATTTTAAATTGGAATTTTCAAAAAACAAACCAAAGCCTTTAGTTGATTTTTTAAAATGAAAATTCAGTTTAATTATATCAAATGATCCAAATGAAGCACGAGGAAGTACGGAACAACGCTTGACGGAGTTTTTTTATAGATATTGAAATAAAATTTTGTATCTAAAGGATTTATAACCTATTTCAGCTACCATAAACCTATTTTTTCCTTCTTAGAATACAATTAATTCACAAATATGATTGTACATTTCGCACAGAAATATTACTTTATGAGTACAGACATATGAATAAATAATTTTATAGGACAATACTAATATACCCTTTTTTTTCACCTAACTAATCCCTGAAATAGCATTACAAAATTTGAATTTATCACATCTATCGTATGGTCATAAGCACACACACACTTTTTTATTAAAACATCTTCCCCATACTCCAAATGATCTACATTTGTTTGAATCTCATCACCTTCTCTCTTCCTTTTAAGTCTTTGTTCTTTCCTAACTCCCTTTGTTTTTTGTAAACAGGAGTATTTAAAATTTAACAGTCTCTGTTTGTAAAGCCGCTCCATTGCCTGTACCCCGTAATCACCAGGCTCAATACTAAGGTTTCTCAAAATACCTGGTTTTGTAACATTTTCCAAATTAAATGATGAAATTACATCCTATTTACCCAATGATAATACTTCTATTCGTACAAATATTTTCTTCGGTACAAGACACCCTATTATGTTGTTTACACTTTCATTGGGATTTTGTGTATTTCCATGTAAACACTTTTTTTAGCAATTCTGGATTAAATATTTTGATCTCCATCATTCATTCATTTTTTAAGCAAAAACAAAATACATTGTTTACATTTTTCGCGCGCGCGCGCCATTTAAATGTGCGTAGCCCAGTTTCAATGATTATTTAAAAAATAGATTTTAATTGCTTCTGATTACCCTAGAAGTTAAAGTAATGTATTTTTAGAAAGGTTAAAATCAATACAATTTGAAAATGTAAAAATCTCAAAATTGTTATATTAGGAAGATTTTATGTTTCCAACACCTCTTAAAATAGGTCTAATAGCCTCCAAAATAGAGAATCAGGTATGATAAAATTCCCCAAGAAATTCTGCGGTTTCAGTTTACACCACATATTGCATCTGATGGTTTATCTGCATTACATTATAAACTGCATACACTGACCTCTCTCTCTCTTCAACATAAGTTTCATAATTTTTAGAATTGTCGCACTTTGGTAGTTACTTATGTCACATGATCGACAGTAACATCAGATCATGGCCCGTGAAATTCCTTCCAGTAAAGGGCTAAATATACGCCCATTGTTAGAGGTAACTGTGAGCACCATACTACAGTGCTTCTCAAACTTTCCATACTGGCGACCCAAATTTCAATCATAACTTTATAGCTCCCCCTTACACAATAATATTGTATTGAATACAATAATAATGAACTTTGACGCTAAGGCTACAATACGATCTTATTTATAAACCGTACAAATTAATAAGATAAGTATATTAAATTTATTTTTTAAGTAATATACATTCTATTTTTCTTTCTCGAATTTTTAAATTGCAACAGATTGCAAAATGCGGTGGCTGCTTTGAAGACAAAATATAGATCTCAGCTAAATATAGAAAAATAACTCAGAGTGTCAATTTTTAATCGTAAACCTTTCTTTGAAAAACTTTCCTCTGCAACACAAGCCCATGGAAGTCGCTAATACTTATTAAACTTGCTCTTAATTTAGTATTAATAAATTAGTTATAAAATACCTTGTGCAGCACTGATACATTAAAAGCATACTGTCTGAAGAACCCGTTCTTCGCACGAGTTCACTTTTTAAAAAACTAAACATTCTTGATATAATAGCTCAATTGTGTCAGGAGAGTAAACCCAAATGCTCGACAATGTTAACAAAAATGTAAAATGATACTTTAAAATGAATGCTCATATTATAATTAGTTTTAAGCGAACTGTAATTTTAAACCTCATAGATTTAGCATTTAGAATTAAGGTAAATAATGAAAACAAATATAAAATTCCGATGAAGAATAATTGTGTTATTTTTTATATTTAAAGAGCGAGAAGACTTCAAAATGTTTTAAAACAGCAGAATGCACACACTCGATACTAACTTTAATGGTCTTGGGGTGATTGAATCATCCCAATCCTTTTTTTTGTATATAATTGTTTATATTGTACACGATACAAATCGTGATTCCATTGAATAATTTAATTAAGAGAAAATATACTTATCTATTTTCAAGGACTTTTCAATTTTTCTTTGGTAACAAATAAACAGTTTTGCCACAATTAACGATTTCGTGATTTGTGTGCCCCGCACGACCACTTCCGGTTAAAAGTGTATTCAATATAATAATATGGATGTTATTGCTAAAAAAATTGTGTAAAACGTATTTCATTATGTATTATATATTTGAGAACAGTCATAAAAATAAAAATTGACCAAGTAATTCTTCAAAGTTCTCTCTGTGTTTTTCCAAATATCATAAACCTCTTTTACATGAAAAAAAGCAACAGAAATACATTAATCACAACTTCCCTAAATGAAAAACAAACACACATAAGAGAGGGGTCATGACTAGCTGTATCAATAACTTCGAAGGTCATTAGCAAAAATATTCTGCTGCCTACAGTTGTAATGTACAGTATTTCAAAACTAATAACAGTGATGAATTTTTATCTTCCTAAATTTTTTTGTTTCTGGGTCTGGGTTTTGTTTTGTTTCTGAAAGATTAGTATTTTAGGTTTAAAAAGAAAACGTAATAAAAAATCTTTCATCATGGGATTACAGCAAATCGAATAAAAGTTTTTTTTTTATTTGGTTATAGAAATTGAAGAAGCTTCTATTTTTAATGACGTAATATCACCAGATGATAATATAAATTATATCAGTGTAAAAATGCATTGCTTATTATGTCAGAAATTACTTTGTTTTACTTCATTCTAGTAAATTAGTTATTTTTTAAACCATTCATTTTCGATATGCTCGCCCCCCACAGTTTGAGAAACGCTGCTATTCAGGTAACATGCATAGTCCCTTTACTTTGTGAAGTAAAAAATGCATTATATTTTCAAGATGAACATTCTGAATGAGAATGAACAGCTTCACCAATGTTATTCTCATTGGGTTAATACACAAAATGCAGTTTTTTTAATAATTCAAATATTTCTAAAAAGCCATCTAAATTATTGATATTTACAATCTAAAACTGTAGAATATGAAGCAACCATGTTTTCAACATTCTCTTTTCACTGTCAAATAAATAAATACCATCGGTAAAATTATTAACAACACCAGCACAATTAAGATCCCCATACGTGGTATCCACATTGTCTTTTTTACATAATTTTTATTAAATTATCCTTCAAACTTTTTAAAATAATCTTGTGGTTCATTTAGGCATGATACAATTGCTTGAAAATAATAGCCTTCTTAAAAACAATAGATGATTGTATCTATGTAAACACTAACTAAAAAGAACCAAATCTTGAAATATCAAAGACAACAATGCACTTTTAAAAATATAAACAAAACAACGAATTTATCCATTTCAGATGCAGTAAGACTGATAATCAGCTGAGAAATTTAAATACTATAAGGTTCGGGTTGTAATGATAGTTAAATGCATCTCTTTTTCAACGGTCAAACGAAAAGGAAATGCATTGTTTACAATTTTTGACCTTTAAATGGGTGTGGGAAAGCTTCGGTGATAACTTAAAATTGAATTTTTTGAAACTTCTAATTATGGTAGAGATTAAAATGTGGCATCTTTGGAAAGGGGTAATTATCTATCCAATTTGAAAAAAAATTTAAATTATCACTTTTTCAAAATTGTAAGATTCCAACAACCTTTAACACTAGAAAGACTAAAACTTAGTAAATAGCTATTCAGCAGAACCTGATTTTGTGCGCTCTTTTTTTATGCGATTTCCTTTATGTACGATTTGTTTTGTGCGATTTTTTACGTTCGATCTTTTTTTTATGCGGTGTATGAATTTCAATGCCTTTGGCGCCACTGTAATGTTTTATGTCTATTTACTAGTGGCATAACGGAGAATGTTAGGACCCCCACCCTGAAAGTCAGAGATTTTGCCTTTAATATTTTATAAGTTAGGTAAATACGTATTTAGCGTTAGTCAAGGCGGGTCCTAGAGTCCTGCCCCCCTCCCCGTGGCAGGACTAAATTTCTTTGGCTCCACTATAATGTTTTCTATCTATTTACCAGTGGCGTAATGGAGAATATTAGGACCCCTCTGAATGCCAGGCTTTGCCTTTAATATTTTATAAATTGGATAATTACGTAGTTAGCATAAATCAGGCTTTGGGCTCCTAGAATATTCCCCCCCCCGTGATGCAGGGGTGTACGTTACGCCTCTGAAATGTAGACACTTCAAAACACTCTTACATTTGTTATAAACAGTCGCCCGACAATGCACGTTCAGTTGCTTTCTCTCAACGCTCCAGCAGCCCACGCTTGATTGAAGACGAAACCTTCACAGTGAGTGACAGTGACATTATGAATAATTTGATAGATTATGAAGACGGACAAGAAACCGGATTCTTTGAGAGCGGATAAAAATATGCAGGGATCCAGTTTCCCCCCAACAAATTGGAAAAGCATTTTCTTAAAATAAATACCAATTAAGAAAGGAGTATAAAACTCCAAAAGGGCTTCATTCATGTATATCTTGTTATCGTGACATTTACAATCAACTGACCATCCGACCTTCAACCAAAAACTTATCTCTTACTTTATGTTGTCAAAAAATAAACCAGCTGAAATTGCACCTTCAAGTGACGAAAGCTAATTTGAACTTATTCATTACAAAACCTTGGATTACGATAAATAGGGATGAATTATGTATGTGCATTTTAAAGACTTATCCGTTTTTAAAATGTTTTCATGTGTAATATTTAATTATTTATTTTGTTATGGAAGAATTCTTACTTAAATTTCGTAAATAATTGGCATATTTTATAAATGCGACTTTTTTTTATGCGACCCCTATCTATCACATGAAAAAAGTTTTTTGTAGTATTTCCGCGACTTAGTTCATTATATGTAAGAATTTATGAAATGTTTGAAATTTTTTTGTGCTGTTTTTTTATGTGGTCCCTATCTACTGCACAAAAACAGGTTCAACTGCCTTGCCCAAAAGCAATGTGAATAAACGATTAATGTGTAAAGAAGTTTGTTTGAAATTAGTTTTTAATATTTTTTATATTATTTACAGTCATATAACAAATTATTAGTAAATATTAACAATAAAAAAAAATTTCTTCACTTGGAAAAAAATATATTCTAAAAAGTTCTAAGAAATTGTTCATTATATAGGTAATTTTTTCTAATTGAAATTGAAAAGCAGTCAAAATGGCTACCTTTGGGCAATCTAGTGTTAATCACATGTTAAAAGTATTCATTTTTTAATCGAAATTGAAGCAGAAAAATCATAAAATTCCAGCTCGTCAGCCAAATTACGCTTTGATTCGACTTTCGTTTTATTTGCTTTTCGTAAATGAAATTTGGGAATGTATAAATTTTATTGAGGGCTTGGTTAATTGAAAATTTTGGGAGGGACTGTTTAAGTTAAAATTTTTGTCTCACACTTCAATAACAAACAACTGCAATTTTTAAGCAAAAAAAGTAAGAAAAAAAACAGCATAAATGAATTCTTGAAAAAAAGTCTTTTAGAAGGAAACAACAAAAACTTTTTAAAATCTACTATTTTTAAGCAAATCTTTCAGTCGTCCTTCGGAACTCGTATAAGAACGCTTAACAAACGAGAAAAAAAACTTCGTGCAATTATTTTTACAAATGGCAAAGTTATTAAATGTTTAAATCCAGTATATATTTTCCAAAAATTGTTGAAAAAAAATAATTGTGGAATCTGATTTTTTGATCACTAATACTAAAATAAAGAGTGTGAATTTTTTTATACAATGGAGAAATGTGATGGATAAAACTCAATGGTTTGAATGAAACTTAAAAATATACTTACGCATAAACAGGTTACATAAAACTGAAGCAAAATTTTACTCTTTGTTGTGTGTACAGTGTAGGGTTGGCTCTCCACCTTAAGTTCTCTAAAATTGTAACTTCTTAAGGCAAAATAAATTTTATTTTAGAAGGCATGTCTCACTCTATTTAACTCCTTATCTAACGCATTATGATTTACTGCAGTTTTTTCATACAATATTTTTTGAATCACTACATTGAACATTAAGGAATATACATAAACAAAATACTCAACTTTAGGAAATTTAATAAGTAAGAGCTAATAAGTTAATTAAAGATATCTATACTAATAAAAGAGGAGACAAGCGTGTTTGTTTACCGCCCAAACTAAGCAACCCAGAAGTATGAAAACTTGGCACATAATTATTCCAGGTCCTAATGATGTGAAATACGAAGAGTGTTTTTCGAAATTCGCTTTAGATATTTTAAAATTAAATTTTTAAGTGATTTTCCCTTTTTTTTTAACAACTGGATTTTAGGTTTGTTCATTTGGCAACACAGTGCATTTGCTTGAGAATTCTTTGAGCTTGAAAATTTCAATTAACAGCTTTCAGTTGTAACGTGTTTTTTCATGCATTATAATCTGCTACATCATTTCCTTTTTGAGTTATTTTTTTTTTTTATTTATGTATTTTAAGTATTTGTAACAGAGTTTATTTTAAAACAGTATTACAGTTGGAAGATGCATCGATCTTCAAGCTAAGCCAACTTTTTATTTTTTCAATAACTTAATCAGATTAGTTTGATATATATTTTTGTTTCGCGTATTGATCTAATTTTGTCATTTCTTTTTCAGCTTAAAAATTTCTTACTTATTTTTTGTGTAATCACAATGGCATTCATATTGTAATTTCCATTTTGGTTTAAGCCAGCGTAACGTTTATTCTTTCTTCATGTTTACAGTTTATTTGTGTGTATTGTTTCTGGTTTTAGATTTAATTAGGTCATCATTTTTAAAATAAAGAATGTGAAATTTTGAAAGCAACGTTAAAGTTATCAGAAATTCTTGACCTGGAAAGGAAATGAGACAACTTAAAATCTAAAACTCGAAACAGTACGGAAGTATCAAATGTGTATACATATAAAGGTTTAAAATGAAAAAAAAGAATAATAAACGCGACACAGCCTTAAACCTTAATCAGACATTTTTAAACTGAAAAAGGAACCACAGAATTGAATCTAAACCAAGAAATGGTTCGGAATAATCAAATCAAATACAGTCGACTCTCGATAGTTCGAAGTTGGAGGGACCAATGAAAAACTTCGAATTATCACAAGAGGGTAGGAAAAAACTCTCAAAATACACGAAGAGAAGTTTTTTCAAACA
>BMAV01024809.1:0-105000 GCA_019973955.1 Trichonephila inaurata madagascariensis
ACCACTATTGCTACTAGTAGATGGTATATTCAAGTTCTATTACTCCTTCTTATAATTATATTATTCTTAGCCACGATGAGCGTATCCTTTTTCCTTGCGAGTAGGTCGTCTAACACTTGTTCCGAGCTGTTCCGCACTAAGTTATCTCTAAGATTGCCGTCCTATCTCACTAAACCCTCTATCCTTTTAAAGTATATCTTATTTGCATTTTCGCCCTGTTTCTCTTCTTGGTATTGGGTTGGAAATGTTTTGCCATTAATCGTGGCCGTCAAAGAACGTAGGAGTTATGTTAGAAGAGGAACGCGAGAGACGTCACAAATTGAATGTTCTGTAAGGGTATGATAGAAACTAATTGCTTATAGAAACTTTTTGTTCTATTTCTAAAGTCAGATTATGAAGAGTTATTACAGAGTTCATCTCAATCTACCTAGTACTTCACCGAAAGCTGGCATCTGTTTTTAGTGCGGCGCCATTTTGGTGGATTCCAATCTCCGCAGGTAATTTTGACGCCCAGTTTCCTCCCTAGAGGGACGCACCTGAGCTCCGATAATGAGAACCTGTACTAGGATTTAATTTTGCCTAGAGCACCCCTAGGGATCTTTTACATGCCGTATAATCATACGACATTACTACCGTCGATTATCTGCATCATGAAAATCCATCGACTTGGGCCGGGGTCGAAGCCGCAACCTTGGGTACAGAAGGTCAGCGACAGCCTACTGGTAATACACTGGTGTGCAAAACTTAAGCAACAATGTAAAAATTTAGCAGATAGCCATGAAATTGCAGAAAAGGAGGTCTGGAAATCAGTAGAGGGAATACGTAAGTCAGTAGAAACGTCATGCGTATGCAAATATCAGGAACAAAACGTCAGAAGCGATGTAAGCGCACGTAAAACGCGTGATGTCAGCGCGCGCTGCTCAACAGTAGAATGAAATGAAGGACGGAGAAGGAATTCACCATATTCTCTGCAAGTGCCAGTGAGTCAGTTCATGAAATATGGCTAGAAGAAATCATCTGGATGGCTTCACACGTGGAAGAATGATCGGAAAGCTGGAGGAGGGGCGTACTGTCACCAGTGTAGCTGCAGAGTTGGGAATCAACAAAAGTGTCTTTTCTCGCGCTTGGAAAGCGTTCCAAACCACAGGTACAGCTGTTAGAAAGGTTTGTGTGGTCGCCCGAGGACGACAACTGCAGGGGATGACCGATATATCATCCTGCAGGCGAAAAAAGTTCAACAGCAGTCAGCAAGCGCCATTGCTCAGAAACTCTGTACAGCAACAGGTCGACAAGTGTAGAGGGTTTACTGTGGCAGACGCCTTCACAAAGGGGCCTGTCACCCGCCGTCTGAACGCTGCCTCCCGTTGAAAGATGGCCACCGAAGCCACCGTTTACAGTGGGACAGAGAGCACAAAAACTGGACAACTGATCAATGGAGTCGTGTTCTCTTTACGGATGAGAGTCGGTTCAGTACCAGAAGCGATTCTCAACGCGTTTTGATTTGGAGAGAGATCGGGACCCGGTTTTATCCCAGTAACATCAAGGAAAGACATCGTTACGGTGGTCCTGGAGTTCTTGCTTGGGTTGGCATTATGCTGAACGGCGGAACTGAGCTTCCCATTTTCGACAGAGGGTCTGTATCCGGGGAGCGCTATTGTGAGGAGGTACTTCTTCCTTATCTGCATCTTTTCCGAGGTGCCATTGGCCCAGACTTCATCTTTATGGATGACAATGCACTGCCACATCGCACTCTTGCTGTTGAGGAGCTGCTGGAAAGTGAAGAAATCACTCGAATGGATTGGCCAGGTGCTCCACAGATTTAAATCCCATCGAACATGTGTGGGATGCTTTGGGGAGACGTATTGCCACACGCTCACATCACCCGGAGTACAACCAACAACTCAAACAGATGTTGATTGAGGAATGGGCACTCCTACCTCAAGAAATGTTGCACCAGCTGGTTCTGAATATGCGGAGACGGTGCAAAGCAACCATTGTAGTAAGGGGAGGGCATATACCATATTAAGGAACATCTGCTTGTGGTTCTTCCTGTTGGATAAACAATCATGAGTCACGATACTATGCGTTCAATAAAGCTTGTTTTTGTTTGATTCCATACCGTATACGTTGTATTCCTTTTTCAGCGCCGATGCTTTCGTCATCCTTTACGTACATAATACTCTCCCTCATTTCAGAATTTCATGTCTCTCAGATGATTTTTCGTGAAGTTATGGCAATAAATCCACCTGTTGCTTAAGTTTTGCACACCAGTGTTTAATTATACTTTTATAAAAGAATAAGATAAAACTATAATATTTTCATAATTTAATTTGTTTCTATAATTAAAAATTCTACATTTCTAAGTGGGTTTTTACATCCAATCCAGTTATTATTATAGATTTTTTGGTGGTCAACAACCTTATGGAGCTGATCGGACATATGTCAGATTGAAAGAAACAACAACAACAATTCTATATAATGTATTCCTGATAGTTCGTTAATGAAAAAAAAGTATGTCCTATATTGGAAATAGAGACAAACTCTAATATATTATGAAGTCTTAGAAATTATTATCTCCATTGTAAAAAAAAAAAATTAAAAAATTGTGCATCCTAACTTTGTTTTTTATTATTATTATTATTTTTTTTTATTAAGAATTACTTTTACATATATTTTTAAAACTTGAAAAACCTTATCGAATGGAAAACATCTAAAAAAATTCAGTTACATATATATAAATAGTTTTATGTTAAAAAAGAAAAAAACTAATGTAACAAATGGCTCTTAATATTTCCTTTAAACAAGAAGGTATTTGAAATGAATTTATAGTTAGCGTTTCAGATTATATCTAAGCAAGGATATATAATTATATTATTAGATCTATTTTATTTTCTGTTAGGCTTTAGAAAAGCAATTTTTTCCTCAATTCAAGGTTTTTCGCCATTTTAATTTATCAATACTACTGATTTCTTTTTTGTTTTGAAAATTTTTTATTTCCCAAACAATCAACTTTTTAACTCACATACCAACTACATTTTGTTTATTTAGTTTCATCATTCTTCAGTGAATTTTAATTAAACTATTTTAAATAATGAAAATCTTTTTGTTCGTAAATTAAATATGCAATTTTTAATAAAATTAATACGATATGTCTTGCTTTTTATTGAGAAAATAGTTAATCGTTTTATTTTAAAACATGTTTTTTAATAATTAAGTGAATTGAGATAGACTTTTCGTATAAGTCCATAAAATATTTGATTAATTAAGGAAAATTCTAAGTAACACTGGAGCTTCTATAGATGATAAATGATCGAAAAAGATGATTATGAACTCAGAAAATTCCATCTAGTGATAAATGATCATTCATAAATTTAATAATTCGATATCAGATGTTGTAGATTTCTTTCTCTTAAAATGAAATTATCGCATGAAAAATGTGTTTTTGTACCAGCATTGAAAAGATTATCTAAATAAATGTATATTAATGAAAATATTTTACTTAATTGCATGATTTAATTTCTGGAAATAGTACAAAACTATTTATTTTATTAAGTAAAAAATACTCCAATAAATAGGAAAATAAGTAAAATTCTTGACTTTAGTTTACTTTTTAAAAAACCTATTTATTACTTTTGTTCATATGTGCACCAGAAAATTTGAGAAATATTATCATCACTGTATCTGATTAACTTGTTGATGATTCTAAATTTTATTTATAATTATTTAATTGCCTGCAAATATTTCATCATAGTTAAAATGCAGTAACACTATTTATGTTTCGTAAAGTTTAATCCATTAAGAATTTTAAGTACATAAATTTTTAAATATATTTTTGTATGAATTGTAAATTTCTTATCACACATTTCTTTTCAGTTAATTTTTTCACAATAAAAACATTATTTTATCACATTTAACTCAAATAATATTTTTAATTTCGTAATGCTTTTCCTTCGATTTTAATGCAATTCATTTTTGTCATTTTCTATTATTGTTAAAATTTTTCAATAAAAATGTTGAATTTGTGGGATGAAATATTTCAGACATCAAAATTAATATTCAGTTTGTTATTATTATTCGATCCTATTGAAAACACTCCTTATCTTTTCCATTAACAAGATTACATTTTGATAACTAATCAAACACAGTTAACATTCTTAAAATATAAAAAAAAATAACATTCGCGAATATTAGTTTGAAATTAAACCTTGAATTATAAATAAAATATAAATATATATATAAGATTGAAATTGGTATTTGCTTCTTTTAAAAACAATTTGTGAACATAGTAGGAGAGTAATGGTCGTAAATTCGAGATCAATTTTTTTTTCTGTGAAGTAGTGGATTCGAATACTGGACCTATTGAAAATCCACCGTATAGTGGGCTGTCGAAAGTGTAATTTGCGTAAAGTTAAAGTAATCATGCTGGCTTGTCATGGAAATTAGGGAGGTATGGTGACAGCTCAGTTCTCTTCCTGGCTCAAGAGAAATCTTGCTCTAATACATTGCTTCTCAAACTTTTGATTTTTGCGACCCAATTTTCAATCATATATACTATACATATAATTTTCATCGTACCTCCCTTCCTCCATACAATAACAATGTGTTGAATTCAATAATACTATGCTTTGATGCTAAATCTACAATATGACTTTAACCTCATAAGTCCCATCGGCGTATATAAATGTCTTAGTCAGCCAATGCATTAGTTGGTCTGGACGTATATATACGTCTTTCTGAAGTACGATATTTTCTGTGAAATTCTATCCATTAAATTATTCCGAAAGCTTTGTAGTGCAATAAAGTTACCCTGACAGTGTTTTTGACTTATTTCAAAGAATTTGCTTCTTTATTCCTCCTGTTATATCCCCCCTCCTCCCAAACATCTCATACACACGCCTACATGAAAAAACAGTAGCATTGGGGAGTGAATCGTATAACTTTTAATCTTTGCAGTTAAGGGATTAATTATAAACCGTACAAATTATCAAGATAAGTGTTAATTTTTGTATATAGATGTATATGTGACAAGCCCCACAGTTTGAGAAACGCTGCTATAATAGCTTCATGATGATTTTGGGTAAGACGTTAATAAAACAATGAATCCAATAAAAATAGGTGCTTTTGGTACTTTAGACATTTAGGTTGAACCAAAAATTTTACCCTGATTGTAAAAATTTATTACAAAATAGCCGTATAATATAACAATGTAACTTTTGTATCACTGGATAGGTCACTTTTAGTATTTTTTGAGTACAATAGATGACGGGAATGTTCCTGCAAAGGAGACCTAGGGTAACATTTCTAAAGCAGACAACTTTTCGACCGAAATGGGGTCGATTCAAGATAAAATCTCAATGTGTGTTTTGGTTTAAAGAAACGAATTCTTCCAATAATGTTTAGCGTAAATTTCAAAATTGTCCTACTACAAAATTAATTAAGCGATTATGAATTGCTTAAAGAAATAGGCAGTGTAACAGAAGATACGCTAAAGCTGCAATATCACCTAGACATTCTGTAAGCTACCAAGGAGGCAGTTTACTGAGGTAAATAATCTTGTATAAAATTTCACAGCAATACTTCAGCATTTTTTAAATTGAGCACAATGAGTATTTATAATTAGCGCAAGTTTTTGATTCCCCTTTATATCTGTAACAGTAGAATATTTAATATTAGTAAAATAATAATAAAAAAAAAACTTTTTGAAATATAATTTTAGTTCTTTTTAAATGTGGGTGTCCCCTAGGTGTAAAAACCCCCTACGGGGGGGCGCGAGAATAAAAAGTCAAAAAAAAAAAGATTTTTTAAAAAAAAACCAATTTTTTTAAAAAAAAACAAACAAAATATATTCTGATATATAAAAAATAAAATGCACATTTACATTGATATAACACACTTATAAATATATCAGTACTGCGCAATGTATTTTATAACTAATTTAACAATTTTAAGTTAAGAACAAATTTAATAATTAACAGTGCCCCATTGACTTATTATATATAAAATTATATACAAAAATAACACTTATCTATATAATTTGTACGGTTTATAATTAATCCCTTAAATGTCAATTAAAAATTACTTGATACGATTCCCAGATAACCGTTTAACACGTTGGCGAGTGTAGTGGTGTATTTGAGGGAGGGAAGGTATAAAAGGAATAAATAAGCAAATCCTTCACAAACACTGTGTCAAGGTCCTTTTTATTACTTTTCCCCAAAGCCGAAATAATTTTTGGTGGGCAGCAAGGAAAAAGATCGTTTTTGAAAGACGTATATATACGTCCGGAGAATTAACACACTGGCTGAGCGAGAAGTTAATATACGCCGGTGGCGTATTTTAGAGGTTAAAATCGTACTGAAGGTTTAGCTTCAAAGTATAGTATTATTGAATTCAATACGCTGAAAGATGGGGGAAGGGGGGCGATGAAAATTATGATTGTATATTGGGTCGCAAATATTGAAAGTCTGAGAAACACTGTCCTAGTGTTAATCATTCAGATGTTAACTGCAATATTTTTCACCATGCAATGAATTATATATATATATATATATATATATATATATATATATATATATATATATATATATATATATATATATTTAAAATTTTAAGTGTTGTTTGATTGATCCCCTTTTCTCATATCAGAACTACTAAACAATTCCATTATTTCTAAGCATTCCTTTACCTTATCCTTGGTTTATCTGAGTGCAAAGACATATCACAGAACAAACCCAAAGCACCTTGTAAGTGACATCTCCCGAAAACGAGCATCCTGGAACATCCCATCGAGGTATAATGAAGCTTAACACCCCTTTAATCGGTCCGCCGCACTCGTAAGGATATCTCGCCAGTCATCAAGGCTCCCGTCAACGCAATCTTACTCTTAATTACCTTTAACCCGAGACTCGAATTGAATTATCCGGCTTTTCTCTGCGCCAGTATCTTTGACCCCCACGGCTCCTAATTACCAGAGTACTTAAAGAGGGGGCCCCCCCAATTTGGGGAATGGGAAAAAGGGTTTCCCCTTTGGGGGGAAAATCATTCCCGGGGCAGTTACCCCGAAAAATTTTTGGGCCCTACGGGGGAGGGTGTTATGATGTGAGACATTTATCTTCTGTGGGGTTGGGAAAAATGAATATAAAAATTATTCGGCCTTGTTAGAATTATTTTACTTGTAATGATGATGCATCCTGATGGGTGCTTCAATTAATAATTGATAATATCAATAGTTCATTAATAAGTAAATATGGTCCGTTATAGCAGTAATAAATGTAGACGATGTTTGCATTTTTTTTTCAAAAAATCAAAATTTAAATTTTTTTTTTAATTTTAAAATTTGGGAGGGATTTTTAAGAATTTTGCAATATTTTTAAAAATTGTTTTTTCAAAAAAATTAAAAAAAAAAAAAAACAGATTTAATGCATGAAATATTTTATAAGGTACTGTATAATACATAATAAAAAATTTTTGGGAAACAGAAAAAAATAATAAAAAAAAAATTTAAACAAAAATTTACGGGCTTTAAAAGAGCTGAGGGGCTTTTTTGTTAAAACCCCCAAAGCCACTATAAAGTACCGAAGGTTACTGGAAGGGGGGGGGGTTTTTAACATGATTGCATTCTTAAGTTAAAGTTAGATCCCAGAAAAAGATATAAATTGTTCCACAATAAATAAGTTAAATGATTCTATTAATATAAGTTAAATAAAATAGTGGTTGTTTTATTAAACTTATTCACATTGAGCTAATTTCTCATATCTGTAGCTACAAAAACATTTACATTTAAAATCGTTTTAATGAGACAAAGGTACCTTATTACACCTTACAAATTTTCTTTAAATACAAATGTTTTTGCTTGTAAAACTTCTCATCACAGCTAGTAATGTCAGCCGATTTGTATCTATATTTACACTTGTTGATATTTATACAAGAAAAGTTTTGCTCACAAATATATAGAAAAATTTCTGTCCATACAGGTTTTTGACTGCTTGGTGGGCCACAAAAATACTCTTTTCGAAAAAAAAGTAAATTTCATGATAATTTATAATGTAAAGTTATAAATTACGTGTTTAATAATATGAGAAATATAACAATCAAATTCTCTTATTTCTTTATGAATGTATTTTTTCCCCTTTTCTTATGCATGAATATAACTGATGGATAAATTTTGTTAAGAATATATATATATATATATATAATAAAACTTATAGTTTTGCATAATCTGTCGTGGTGAGTGGACGATAATACAGTAACAACGAAAAGGTAGTACGTGGCCATTGGAAGTGATTACTGTATGTTAGATACATTTTCTATGCTGGTTGTTGTTGCATATTCACTATTATTGATGAGGCAGTCTTGTGATTAGTAAATCCGTGTATTGCCTTGAACACATAGAGACACATAAACATAAACTGACGACATCACAAAGAAAACACACACAACAAAAATACTCACACTCTTGGTGCAGCCGATTACATGGTTAAGTACAAAGCCAGAAGAGAAAGATAGCCGGATTTCCCATGATCTGGGTATTTATACTCAGCGGGACATCACATGATTCGGGGGGAGGGTAGATTTAAGCTGATGCAGAAGTCCCCGTTAGGCGGGTAACTAATTAAAATAATTAAAAGGTTGTCCTGAAGGACTGGACCATAAATAAATCAAGAGCTAATTAAAGATTAAATTACTGGGTATTATTACATTGATATATATATATATATATATATATATATATATATATATATATATATATATGAAAATAATTATTTTAAATATACTGCTGTTAGTGTAATGTATAATAATAAGTACCCTTAGCTGATATACATAAATAAACAAAAATTAATTGAGTTTTATTTTTGAATTATCCTTATTTTTCGTCAAATTTTGAATTCCTTGAGACATGATTGGAATCTAGCAGCCCGCTGGTCGCATGCATTTATGTGGATCATCAAGATAGCCAGAAAATTCGCTTTGAACCGAAATTTCTTTTCCGTCCGAGATCATAGATTTGCCTTTTATTTTTCACTATTAGGAAAGTAAGGGACCCGATATTATTTTTACTAAGAGATCCAGGGTAGATTTTGGAGGATAAGCTTACAAGAAGATTTCAGGATTTCTAGAAAATTGAGCATAAATTCAATTTTCTCTCTTATTCCCTTACTGCAGTGCTTCTCAAACTTTCTATACTTGCGAGCCAATTTTCAATCATAATTTTCATCGCGCCCCCCTCCATACAATAACATGTATTGAATTCAATAATAATACACTTTAACGTAAAGCTACAATACGACTAGAATTAAAAACTGCACATATTATCAAGATAAATATTAAATTTTGCATATAATTTTTTGACATTCCCGTACGATCACCGGTAATTATTAAATTTGTTCTTAACTTAGCACTGTTAAACTAATTATGAAACACATTGTGCAGTACTGATACATTTATAAGTGCATTATATCAGTATTAATCTGTATGTTATGATGTCAGAATATATTTTGTTTTGGTTCCTTTCAGTAAATTATTAATTTTTTAAAAAAATAATCATTTGTTTTCGACTTTTGGATGTGCTAGTGCCCCCTTGTAGGGTTATCATGCCCCCTAGGGGAGCACGCCCCACAATTTGAGAAACACTGCCCTACTGTTTATTTTGAAACAGCACCTTAGAAGCAACACATTGAACAGATTGAATTGAAGTCAGACCACAGTGTGAAGAAAAGGTCTAATCATATGACACTGATTTTTACACTTCTCTGTCAGCTGAAAAATTTCCATGTAAGAAGAAATTTGCAGGGAAATTATTCTTTATATTGAGGTCGACATATATCTGTGAGCAAAATTTTTCTTGCATGGAGTTCAACAAAAACTAACGTGGATGCAAGTTGGGTGACATAAGTTTCGTGGCTGTGATGAGAATTTCAACAAGCAATCTTACTCCTGATATTAAAAGAAAAAAAAATCTTAAGCTCATTTAATTCTGGAATTAAATGTGGATTTTATAATGAATGCAATCATTTTAAAAACTGACGAGTCATAGAAAATGCCAAACACTGCATTAGGGTATTTTTAAAAGCTTTTTCGATTTTTTTAAACGATTTGGAAACAAAAATATGGAATTATATCGAATGATAAAAATATATGTAAACCTTTTTATTTAATTTTATATTAAATGACAAAAAATAATAGGAAAATTCTTTATGGGAGGAAAATAAATGTCCTTTCACTTTCCACTCATCATTTATACTTGATCTCTAATACCTTTTTCTCGATTCAACACATTATATATTTTCCCATTTTTTATTTATTATTTATTTCCTTTACTGAATTCATGGATCATTTTTCTCTTTGCTTAGTTCACAGTTAATTTCTTAAACTTTTTTCTGTATGCTCCATTAATTATTAAGTATGTTTGTAATTAATTTATTTTGGATACCATATTTTGTTTTTAATGTCGAACAATACTTGACTTTTTCCAGTATTAGAAATAATATACATTTAGTATATAGCTAAGGAGCCTTAAGGTACCCGACTACGTTCGGAACCGTGATTTTGCAAAAGCGCGTAAATGGATAATATTTATGATATTTCGTGTCACTTAGATTAGAATACATGTATACAATTGTTTTAAGGACATTATGACAAAAAAAATTATTTAAATACAATATTTTGGCAAAAAATTAACTTAGAATAACATTTTTCCGAATGCTCCTTCGTAAAAATGCTTCTATTGTTTTGATATTTTGCCTGTATTCAGATCAGACCTCTTTTACAGAGCTCAACTAGAATATTTGAAATGCATAACTCGGAAGTCGGTTTATCCATGTTTTACGAAAAAAGAAAGGAAATTTTAAGAAAATACGCCGATAATTATTTCAAAAAGGTTGTAACTCTGAAAATAATGTGAATTTTTCCAAATCATAGTTGAGCCTCTGTACAGATTTCCGAGCTTTTATACAGGCAAAATATTAATTCAATAGAAGCATTTTTACAAAAGAGAACATTTGAAAAAGGTTATTCTAAGTTAATTTTGCCTAAATATTTTTGGCATTTTAAAACAATTGTATACATGTATTCTAATCTAAGTGACACTAAATATCATGAAAATTATCCATTTATGCGCTTTTTTAAAATCATGGTTCCGAACGTAGTCGGATACCTTAAAGTGATTTCATAAATGCAAATACAAAGAGCAATATGCATTAGTTTTCCCAAACCATTGAATAATATTAGAATGCTTTTACTGAAATTCAAGAGATTAATACATTAGTTGAATCGGTTATAAAACTCGAATGCAATAAATAATTTATATTTTAATTTAAAGTAAAATTTGGTTCAATGAAACAAATGATCTTTTCAGCATCGCATTGTATCTATTTCTGCTCAATGCATTTGATGTTTCAGGAAATCCAGCTTAGAATTCTCTTTGGTTTCTCAGTATTTTGATAATTTTATCATTTATTAAACAAAATGTAAATTAAGAGTTTGAAAAACTGGTCTGTCAGTCTTTTTCTGTTTCAGTTAGTTGAATTTTATAAAAATAACTTAAATTTGTTTGGTTATTGCTTTTCATATGAAACAAAATACATTCTGAATTAATTTTCTACATTAAAAGAAACGACGAATCAGGGTAAGTAAGTAAAATAATCGATAGTAATCTAATGTTAGCAAAATAAACCTAATATATTTTCATCAATTTAATGTAATATTATTTTAAGATTTATTTCAAGGTTTCTACATTTTGTATTTTTTTTTTAAAAAAAATTTAATTACTGTTTCATTTTACAAAACATTTAAATCTACTTCAAAACTTCTTATTTCACTGACTTTTAAAACTTCTATTTTTCTTCTTTTCCTGATTCTTATTTGCGTAAAATGCTAAAAATAATTATATTTTCAAATTTAACATATAAAATAGTTCTGAGAATCTTTCCGGAATAAGTAAAAATTATGTAAGTTACGCTGTATCTTAAAAAAATCGAGCCACCAAAACCTATGTTAGTAAATTTAACTTTCAGAATTTTAATCAAGTTTTTGGGGAAACAGAGTTCCATGTGCTACTTTCTCGGCTAGTTACGTTTTTATCTTTATCTCAAGCTGAGATTCACTTTTGTTTTAGAGCTTTGAAGTTAAAATTCTTTTAAATTACTTAGTTTAACATAATATTTATTTTAATTCTTATTTTGTCTTACATGTCATACTTTGTTTTGGTCTTTAAATCTATCTTCTTAAGAACAACCATGCGCATTAAAATCAGATTAAAAATTTTGATATATTAAACTTGAGCCCAATTCCTTATTGAGTTATGTTTAAGCTTAATAAGTTCTTATCGTAAACATAAAAGTAATTTTGTTAACAAATTATTATCAATATTTGTTATATACCGTGAAATTCGGCGTATAATGTGCGCCTTTTCAAGACAAAAACTTGGATTGTAATTTACGGGTGCGCGTTATACGCCGCGGGTATAAAAGTGATAGCTTTAAAAGTATAAAAATAGATGCGCATAGAAAAAAAAATATACTTCTGCATATATCGAAGTACTGTTTATTTAAAAGAAATGACATACTTATAAACTTGAAGGGTTGTAATTCTAAAATTATACTATTTTTTTCTAAAGCTTGGAATAATATCTCAAAAAATAGCTTCAAAACATAAGAACATTGCTTATTTTGTTTTTTCATGTTTCTTGGGAAAAAAAAGAGGTTTTTCGGCGAATGTAACTAAAAATTTAAAAAATTCGGCAAAAAAAGTATAAGTTTTTTCGTTATACGCGGGATTTTACGGTAATTATCTAACAAATATTGATTATAATTTGTAAAGTGCCAAAATTTCAAAACAATTTCAAAATGAATTACGTGGATAGATTTTTACCTATACTTTTAAAGTATTAAATTAAGAAAAAAAAAAAACGTTAAAAAATTGAAGTTTACATTTGTTGAATTAAATTTTATATATGCACTTAAAAATAGGCCCTTCTTTGTAAATAATTAATGTAAACAAACACACAAAAATTAACACAATATTGACGGCATTAAATTTATTTCTTCAAAAAGGAAACATAAATAATGATGACAAATGGCTCTTTCTGGATCCCATATGAAGACATAAAGGCGAATCTATTGATGTCGGTTTAAACGCATTGGGAAAGCCAAAAACTTTTTTAAAAGAGTTAGCCTTCCGATTTCCCTTTGGATCCTGGAAAAGAAGGAACAGCAAAATATGCAAATGATCTTTCTGAACAAAGCTATTTTTTGGGCCCTCACCCTTGATGATAAATGCCCTTCTTTTTATTTTAAAGCAGGACAATTTGGAAGGAGTTTGAATTTTTTCCCTTTCACGCCCCAAAAGGGAGTTTTTATAAACAGATTTATGAAAAAGCCCAAAGAGGGGAACAAATTTTTTTTAAAATTTTTTTTTTTTATCAGAAATAAAATGAATAAGTATGAACAGATCATTTTCGGTTTCCCCACCCCATTAAGAAAAAGCTTTTTGTTAAGATCAAAGGGGCTGGTTTTGGGTTCTAATTTTCTTTTAAGGGGTTGGAAAGTTTTTGGGGTTTTATTATTGGGCAAGAAGTTTGAGTTTGAAAATTCAATTAATTTTTATTGTTTCTCATTTAAATATGAGAAAAAAAATTACTTTTGTATTTTGTTTTAAGAAAATTTGAAGAAGTTTTACGTCAAATGTTGAACTTAATATGACAATTTAAATAAGTCTGCCCTTTTTTAAGGCCTGTATATCTCAAATATTTAGCTTAAAATTTTAGGGGAAACATATGCATGCTATGCATTTTTGATTTTATAAAAATTTCTGCCCACCTTTCCCAGGCTTAATGTATTATTGTTATATAGAATGCATATCATCATAATTTAAGAATAATGCTTCATAAATTTGCTTTATATCGTGGTATTATACTAAGTCATTTTTCATAATTTATATTAATATCAGCTTATTTATAAATTATTTTTAAAATGGGAAAAAAATTTAAATTTTGGGGGATTTTCCCCTCTTGATTTTTGTTTTCCCAGATGATAAAAGGAAGGGTTTCTATCATCTACCCCGGTGGTTTAAAACCATTTTCATGGAACCCCGGGTTTTCCCAAAGTTTGACGGGTATTTGGGTGATGTTTGGGTTTGTATCATCTACACCGGTGGTCTTCAAACTTTTTTTTCCTACAGAATCCGGGGTTTTCTTGGGTATTGGAAAACAAAAAGGGTTTTTTCATCTACACCCTTGGTTTTTCAAACTATGCTTCAGGAAACCTTTTCCCCAGGGCCATAAAACCCCCAAAATTTTCACAATAAAAAAAGTTTAAGAAATTATGAAGAAACACGCAAAATAAATCCTCGTTCTGTATGAAGTTTGTATATAATCACATATATCAGAAGCTAATGCTAGTCAGCTTGTAAAACTGAAAATTGCATCAATATATAATTTTAATTTGCAATATTTTTTCAACTTTCATTATAATATAATAAAAATTTTAAAACATTTATATACTCTATATGTACTATTTACGAGATTTGCGTATTTTATTGTCTACTATCTCGGGATTAACAAAATAATTTGATACTTGTTAGTAAAA
Source organism: Trichonephila inaurata madagascariensis (assembly GCA_019973955.1). NCBI lineage: Eukaryota > Metazoa > Arthropoda > Arachnida > Araneae > Nephilidae > Trichonephila > Trichonephila inaurata. The sequence goes on from BMAV01024809.1 coordinate 14,583, forward strand.
ATTTTAAAGAATAAATAGTTTCCCATTTAAAAAATTTTAGTTTTTATTTGAAAAAAAGAATTCCAAATAAGGGGGTTTGAAAAAAAAACCCACTTTTATATCAAAAAAGATTCAACTTTAAAATTTATTTTGGGAAGCCCCCCAAAAATTTTGAAAATCCCAGGATTTTTTACATACCCAAAAGCTTTTTAATGCAAAAACAGAAAAATGAAAAGAAACATATACCAATTTAAGGCAAATCAAGGTATGGTTAAGTGACACTTGGATCATAAATTAATATTATTAATGAGTAAGTAATATTAAATTATTTATTAATATATATAATACTTTTTTAATTGTCTTTACATAAAGTACCTACAACATGTTGATATACTTTATATATTATTTGAAAATATGTGTGGTGGAAGGACGTTCCCCTCCCTCAAAACACCTTATATTTCTAAGGGTTCCGAAACGGAAAAAAATTTTTTAAAAACCCCTGTTTTACCAAATTGTCGGTTTCTTTCCAATAAATACCCCCGGGAATTTTTTTAACCTATGAACAAATACCGAAGAATAATAATCAGATATTATTCCTTACAAGTCAAAGTGTATTTAAAGGAAAAATACCCCCGCAGTATCTTTGGGGATTGTTAAAAACCAACCAAGGGCCAATTCCACTAAAATTTGGGTTTGGGAACGTCGGGACTCAAACCCATGATTCGAAAGATACAAAGCCACTGAAGGTTTCCTTCCCAATAAAGACCATGGATATTTTTAAATAACCTAGTGAATCAATGCCTTTATAAATACCGAAGAATAATAATCAGTTATTATTTCTGACAAGTCAAAGTGTATTTAAGTGAAACTACCTGCAGTATCTTTAGTATTGTTGACAAACTAACCGTTGACCAATTCCACTAAAAGACTGGAATTTGGAAACGTCGGCAATCCCAAACCCCAAATTCCCTCAGGGTACAACCCACAGAAAAGGGCGGGCCTTGGACACTATTTCCCTCAAAACGATATTTTTTAAAATGGGGTAAAAATGTATTTTAAAAAAAATATTTTTTAACATCTCACAAAATATATTAAAGTGTTCAGAATAAAAGTATACATACTGTTTTTATTCTTTTATTTAAAGAAAAGTAATTTTATTTATAAGTAATTTTACATAGTATTGAGACCTGTGTTCTCCTAAACCCTACATTACTGGGGAAAAGGAAAACATTTTTTCGTTTTCCGATCGCTTATATCCGGGTTTCCCATGCTTCGTTCTTGGGGGGCAAAATTCAAAACAAAGAGGGTTTTCCCTTTAAAAAAAAACCCCTTTTCTTCAGGAAACTCAAACACTGTCACACCACATTTAAACATAAAAGAATTATTTCAAACTTTCCTCCTTTAAAGTTCCTCGAATACCGTCTTATCATTGGTCTGTTTTGATGAGTAAGGTATTAAGGAGGAAACTGTAAGGAGAATCAATGGACGGCGAATCAATCGGCCGTGTGAAAGGAGAAGGAAATCTATTTACTGAAGAATTTTGGTGCCATAGGGGAGCCATTTGTCATATTTGGACAGCTCAGATGACATGGAGGTAATTTGTCCATGGAAATGGAGGTGCCACCACGCTCAGCTGGAGATAAAAGTTTGGGAATAACGAATCTTGAGCTGAGGAATGACGGCCGTGAGATATACGTTAAATATTTTAGCCCTTACAGTTTATGTAATGCTTACGTGGCATGAATATTTTATTTATTGTTTATCGCTTTTGAAGAAAATTGATATATTTCAGAAGTTTTCTTAAAATCTGAATCATATTTCTTAAAAAAAAAGAAACTGTGATATTTAACTTGCTTTAATATTTCCGGAATTATAACTTAGTAGATATTATACTACTAAAATAGCATTGGATGAATATGATGACCTTATTGCCCATTAGAAAAATAATGTAGCTTTTTTTCAATAAAATAAACAGCAAAGAAAAATCTATATAGACAAAAAAACATAATAAAATGTGAAGTATTCTGAAGTACCATAATAAAATGTGAAGTGAGTATTCGAGAGATACTATAAATATCAAAAACTTCATTTAATCTAATCACAAACTGATTAAATAAAATGGTTTGGGGTGAAATGAATCTCGGGCCCATCTATTTTTTAAAAAGTCTTATGGGGTTATGTGGCATGTAAATGATTTCTTTTTCTTAAGTGCCTGTTTGGCTTGGGCGGGCTCGGTAAAACTAAATTTCGAGAATGGTTTCACATCGTTAGAGCTCAGGGACCTCCCTCTGGAGTGGAAACTGAAAGTCAAAGTTACTTGCGGAGATTGGTATACCGCCTATAAGGTACCGCACTAAAAAGAGATACCAGCTGCCAAAGAACGTACTAGATCCCAAAATTTAAAAAAAAATATACATCCCCATTTGGGAAAATTTTTTTTTGAAATCGCCTTTTTTAAAAATTTTTTCGAGACCACAGCCCGGAGGGGCAACCTCCCAAAAAAAACCTGGGGACGAACGGGATTTTTGGGGCCCACTTTTGCCCAAAGGAGGGTCACGAGTTTTAAAATGACGAATTTGTGAGGGTGAACTACTTCCACGGGGAAAACCCGCCGTCAAAAGGGGCGTATGAACGTTAAATCCGTCGATTTCAAAGTCTTCCAGTTGGTGAGGTGTGGTAGTCGAAGAGACAGGTATAGGTTCAGATTTCGTTTTCATTACTCGACTGAGGTTCAAAATTTCAAGGTCCGTTACAAATATTCCTTGTGTTGCTTTATCCTGTGACATTAAAATAACTCACATACACTCATAAGCTGCACTTTGACGACTCGGGTGTAGATTCACAGGCTTCAGGCTAACCCACCTATACTATTCAGAACAATATATTATTTACAAAGGGGGGGTGGGGGGCCCAATAGTTTTAAAAAAATTGGGCTCCCCTACCGGAAAACCTGGGGCCCTGCCCCAAATACCCCTCCGAGTAAACACGGGTACGTGCTCGTTAAATCGGGGGGTCCGAAAGGGCTTGGGGCTGAATCACGGTGCAGAAAACGGGAAAAATTTTCCCATTCGGGTTTCCTCCCCAAAATTTTGGGTTTGGGGGGAGATAAAAAGGGGGTCGCCATCTATCGTCCCTTTAAGGGGAAATTTTGCCAATTTAAATTTTTACCAAAAATTTTTCACCGTATGGGGGGGTCAACGACAGGCGTACTTCCCACCCCTAGCCCGATGAATTTGTTGGGCCCTTGATCCCCCTACGTCAGATAGGCGGCATAAAAAAATATATATTATTTACACTTTTCTATCACAAAACCAATATGTCTTTAAAAATACTATCTCATTATCTTCTACTTTAATTGTCTGGATATCACAGAGTTCCTTCATACGAAGAGGTTCTCTAACCAAATAATTCAAAGGATCAGATTTCCTCAGAGATTAATTGAAAATGAGTAAGAACGTCGTTACAAATACTTTCATAAAACCTAAAACAAAAAATAAGGATTGTAAATTTCCTAAAATATACGTTATTTGTACAGCCTTGCAATCCGAATTTCTTAATGCGCAAATTTTTTAAAGTAATTTTTGGGGCCTTTTTGAAAATAAAAAGCATTATCCATTTGAATTTTTGGGGTTTTTGGAAAGAGTTTAGTTGATATTTATAACCGTATATCCATAAATACTAAGATCACTGAAAAGAGAGCGCAATCACATTTGCCGTTATCTAGCTTTTGAGTGTGAACTGATAAGCTTCAATACAAACTGTTACTCTGTCACTGGATACTTTTGTATTAGAAATTGAACATTTATCCGTTCTTTGTCGTTTCTACATTCGGCGAAGAATCGCTTATTAAATTATACCATCTGATATAACAAAAGAAAAGGCATCTCTGTGTAAAAGTGTCTTCATATCGACAGGAAAAATAAGTATAGCTCTGATATAAATTCCAACAAAGATTGATCAGATCTTGTATTTATGTGTTTAGCTTACTATACTTCAAAGAATTTAGAAACTTCTAGTAAATATGGAAATCATTTTTAGTGTTTTTCTATAGCAGAAATTAAAATTTAAATAATAAAGTATTTTATGAGCAATCCTTATAATTTTATAAATAAAAGGTTTTTATTGAATATTTATTTCAGTCTTTCATGTTAACGAACGTAAATATATTTAGGTTGCAATTTTTAATGCATATTGTTTTAGAAAAGTTAAGCAAATCATATCGTATTTCTTTCTTTATACACAGATCAATCTTAAGTGAAAAAAAATAGAATTTGTGAAAAAAAAAATAAAAATAAAGTGAATAGATTTTCATATGTTATTTTATTATCCGTTTCTTTATGTAAATTTATTACTTTCCGTTTTAAATTTACATTTCCTCTGATAGAATTTAAATAACTTTTAATAATTTCTTTTCATGTTATTTCATGAAAACATTTTTCTTATAAATGACATAAATGTATAATACTTGTACTATCAAATGAGCGATTTATATATTATAAAAAGATTTTATATAAGTATTAAAATCTTTTTCATAACAACATGCTGCATTTCTTCTAAGAAAACATAGTTTATACATAATTTAATATTTACCATATTGTTAAGTGCTAAACTCCAGCCAACAATTCTATGCTTTGAATTTGTATTTATAGTTCAAAATCTGGCAATAACTTGTGTAATGTACACAGATTCAGCGAGGTCTGCATTTTTGAATGCAGTTTTGGCTAAGTTACATTTTTTAGCAATGGATTTAGAAATTCTATAAAATATTTTCATTAGGATTTCGCTCAGTATTATAAACCGAAAGGGGAAAGTAGGCTAGCAAGAAAATTTGTTAAAACCTACTATTATATATATTATTTTATATATGAGAGCTGCACTAAAAGTCAGTAATATTTATAAAACTGTCACATCCCCATTTTTTGTAAAGTTCAATGTCTGTTTTTCAGTTTTATATTTATCTTTAGTACTCTAAGGATTTTTGTCTCTATAGTTGAATTATTAACTATTTTCTCAGTGAATGGAATATGTAATAATAATAACAAATTATTATTACTATTATTATTATTTTTATTTTATTTAAATTAGTTATACATTTCTCGAAAGATAACGCCACATGTTTCAGAAATTAATGATACCATATTTTTTTAAATATCACTGTGTATGTTTGGGAAGTCCTTTTATTTTCTATACATTTTATATCGATATATAAGATTTTTAAAAATCCCTTTTTTAAAAGGGAACTTAATAATTTTATATAAGCTACTTTTTTAATTTTTTATGCGTTACTACTAAAACTCATTTGTATGGGTGGGAAAAAAAATTTTTTTTGTTTTATACGGAATTTTTGGCAACTAGTTTTATTGCATCGATTTTAACTCTATAATAGTAAGTGCTAGTTGGCTATAATTTTATCGTTATATAATAATAGTGTTGTGTATTTTATTTGTAATATAAAATTTCTTTTAACATTCTTTCTTTTCCCTATGACCCAGAGTATAGGCAAATTACAGGTAAAGGGTTAGCCAAAAAAACTTTTGTTTTAAACCTGAAATCTTGGTTCCTAAGGACAGGAGTTTGTTAATATACTACTGTGCCTAAAATTTCTTACTATAATGACTAATTATACTTAGGTGGTTTTATAGCTATTTGTATTTATTTGTGAATTATATATATATATTAAACGTAAAATCATATTATGCACCTTTACTCCAAAACATATTACTGATGTTAAAGTTTACTAGAAGTTAAACAAAGTAACTAATGTGTGTGTGATTTTTGTTTATGCAACAATGAAAGGCAAACAAGAAAAGAGAGGAATAAATAGTCAGATGTGTGTGTATCTGCATATGCAGATATGATTCATAAATGAAAATTCTAATTATATTTGAAAATTAAATCGAAACATATACCAAAAGTAATGATAGCTAAGAAAACACATTTATTTTTAAAATTTTTCCAAAATTCCTATTTAAAAAGGATAAAGATATGGGTCTTTTTAAAAAAAGGGACAAATGCCTGGGTCCAAAAGTCATTGAAAACAAAATAAAATAAAAAAAAATAAATTTAAATTTAAATGAATCTGCTTTTTTGTAAATTGTCCCAAAATCATTTTTTCAAATTTAATTAAAGTAAATAATCATGTATTTTTGGTAAAATATTTCAAGCCCTTCTTATATACAGTAACACAATGCAAAAATAAACTATATTTGTATGTATTTTATGTTATTGTATGTATTATTATGTTTGCATTTTTGTAAACTGAATGAGAATATATGTATACAGTTTCAAAATTAGTTTTATTGAGTATTGCTTGCATTTAAATAAACTACATAAAATAAATATGTGCATTATTTATATATTTTATATATACTTACTTGTTACTGTTATCAGACATTATAGGGGTATATTTAAGGCATGCAAATACACAATACTTATTCAGGGAAGGAAGAAAGTAATATTTTATTTTTATCTTTTTAGGAGAAAAAATTTTAACCTTTCATAATGGTATATTAACAAGATATCAGACACAATCCAAGAGCTCTACAAAGAGCTTTTACTTAGAGTTTAATGTGTTTTGTGAAAAAGAATGTAAAAACCTCGAGAGACGTACAAATTTTTCAGACAATAGCTGTTTGAAATTAATTTTTTAACTAAAAGTTCTTTTGTTCACTTGAAAAGGAAAAAAAAAAGTTTTTCTGGAACGATACGGATTCGAGGAATAGTGGTGCATATAATCTTAATTATAAAAATAAAACACCTAGCAAGGATGATATGCTTAAGTTTCTTAATTATCGGGAGATTAAGGATTTCTCGCAGGCATAAGCCATAAGGAGATTTATAAAAAAAAATATTTCATAAGCAAAATATTTTTTTAATTCTGGAGAGAATTTTAATACAGTAATTTCAATGTTAGCTTATAAATTATGAATATGATTAGATCGAAGAAAAGTAATTAAAGCTGTTAACATAGTCTTTCTCGCATACCGATAATAATTCTCAGTTGTAATTTGACAAGAAAATTTTTAAAATATTTATTTTGAAAATTAGCTGATTTACTTGAAAACATAATCACCCGTTTGGAAAAAAGTAAACTTTTAACATTTGTATTACTCACAAAGGTATGCGAAAAAAGAAAATACATCTTAAATTAAATAATTTTCATGGATGAAATTTTTATATTAAATTATTCTTCGAATTTTGATATTTTTTGTTCCTTTAATTAAATATATTTAAATGAAATAAAAGCAATGAAATAAGTTAAAATGTTTATTCAAAAATCAAAGTACACATAATACTTAAAAAAGTACTATTCGAACGTTATAAAAACGAAATTTTTCATATATTTGATTAAATGAATAAAATATATATAAGTTTACTTTTACTTCTTTTCTGCAGTTTACATTTTTTACTTCCTGATGTCTTAACGATAGATAGTTTAATAATGTTGAATATTTCTTTCATTTTTGTTTTTATCCTATTATTTATTAGTTTCACAAAATCGCAAAATTCTTTTGCATGCATTTAGTAGTTTTAAACAATTGCTTATTTAAGCTTTTATAATAAAAAATCCTTTTCTATGAAATGTGTTATTTTTCTTGTTTATAGTTTTTAAAATGCCTTATGCATATTTTTAACTATTTGAAAACCATTATGTATTTAAAAAGAATATTATTATTATATAAAATTCTTGTTGAAAACTATTTATTACTAAAACACTGAGTAAATTACATACAAATAATTCGATATAATTTATTTTCCATAAGATACAAAATAAAATTTGGTTCTTTCAAAAATTTAATTTTTGTTTATTATATATTATACAAGATAATAAAAAATAGTTATTAATGTTTATTAACAAATAAAACAGAAACACAGCTACGATAATTAGGACAGTTTGAAAACATTAAAAAATCAAAAAGGCAAATAACAAAAGATAAAATAATTACGGAAAATAAATTTTTAGAAAGCAACACGAGAATCCGATAAACAAAAATGAAAATTGACATTAAAGAAAATTTGAAACAAAAAATAAAAGTAATAATTAAACCAGATTTTTAAGGAATCAGCTGAATATTTCACAGCATTATCGTGAAATTCTTTCCATAAATGCTGTAATTATAGCTACATATTAATTAACTTGTTATCTGTTGAATTTACAGAGATAATTTAGTATTTTCGCATTAAAATACATTTATCAAATGTAAAAAAAAATTGTTATCCTAAATATGTTAAATAAAAAGAAAAAGCATATACTATTTATATACTGTTTTTTGGTGAATTTGTAGAACTTATTTTATAATTAATTATCCAAAAAGTATCTTTATATTAATATAACTCTCTGATGTTCCTAATGGTGATTACAGAACTTATTTAGAAATTTGGAATGGGGAAGAATGATATTTGTAAATTTCAATTCTTCATTAGGATTTTATAATAAGCAATAAATGCAAAATTTAATTTATAAAGGTGCCGTAATATTTTTAGTGAAAGCAAATAGATATATACCAGTGTTCTTTACAGTGCCTGGTATGTCCGGGTATTGTTCATGTAGAGAAAATCCGTTAATGTCTTGTTACTTAACTTCTTAATGACCACTCTAAAAAAAAGCACCATTTTTTTCCCTTCTCAAGGTGGCAGAGAGTTTTCAAGCTGAAATTTATTTATCTTGTTCTTTTTCCCCTAACTTAAAGAACTCCAAACTTTTTGTTTCATGTTAAAAGTAAAAGGGGGAAAAAAGAACTCTAATTGCTCAGGTCAGTTTTGTGGTAGGGCTGTTTTCTTGGTGATTAAAGTTTGCTTTCACAGTTCGAAAACTACTCCTATTATTTTCGAGATATAGTAGGTGTTTTTCTTTTCTTTCACAGAGCTTAATATTATTTTATCATTAAAGAAAAAAACTCCCGGAATGGTTATTTAACCCACCTAAGACGCGATCGTTTGATCCAAATGGTCGTTTGGACTTAAAAAAAGGAGCCTGCTGAAATGGTGTATGCTTCAATAGCATTTAAAAGGTCAAGGAGCCTTTTTGTTATAGAGAAATTTTTTTAAATAAAACTTAATGAAATAAAAATGAAAATCTAAGAATAAATTTTAATATAAGATGACCACAAGTGCAAATGATAGGCGTCATGCTCAAATTATTTTTTCTAATATTTGAGTAAACAAAATAGAAAATTAGTGTGCACATGTTGTCCTGGATAGGTACTAAAAGTTCAAACACTTTCTAAAACTATAAGGTGATGCTTTATTTTAATTAAATTTAGGATTTCTACTATCAAAAGTGATAGTTTTATAAAGCCTTTGGACATTTGTAACGCAAATGAACAATATAAATTACCACAAAAAAGAAATGATGAAAATCGATAATCTTATTAATCCCTTTTGTTCTTATATGGCATAGAATTCAAAATGGCGTACTGTCAAACAGAATTCATGAGAATAATTTGAAATGCTTTTGTATTGCGCTTACTTAATAACATCAATTTAGAATCTGGACTTTGATGGCTCTTTTTGTGCAATATTGTCTTGGAAAATGGTCTATAAATCCTCAAAAGCTTTCTGAATAAATGTGTTACTATATCATTTAAGGCCAATGAAATTTCCTTTTTTATAACCCTTATATTCTGTTTCTCCTTATATTATTAATTTTTATGTCTCTTACTTTTAAGACCTGAATTGAGGAGTTTTTTTATTTATAATAATTTGTCTTTTGTAATGTAAACTTTAAATTTATCTTTCAGCAATCGCTTTCAAGAGGGCACATTATAGTCTTTGAACAATAAAGTATAATGACACACACACAATACATCAAATTGCAGAAGCGCCCATGCCTTAAAAATTGTTTAATAATGAAATAATTCATTTTTTTTAAAGTTTTGTTCATTAAATAAAATTGAATCTTCTTGTACATTTCAGTAGGTTTAAGTTTGAAATGCAAGGCAAAGAAATCAGAAAAAATAACAACGATCTATTTTCTTTGATTCATTTCAATCGTTGTTTTAAAATGCAGGAATACCTGTATATTTCATTTATTCATAGCATAATGATAATTTGTAGCTTTATAGAAACTTTCTCGGGGGAAGTTATAGAAATTCCCCCGTTTTCTGCTGGATAAAATGTATAATGGCCCAACAAATTGCTGCAGCATCCACATCATTTGAATTTAAGAAACGTTTACTAATGAAGTAACTGTAATTTTCGTAAAATTTGATTTACTAAAATTTGTACTTATTGATACTCCCTAGGTTTATGTCTGATATTTCAAAAAATTAGTTTCTCCTTCCAAATTCAGAAAAAAAAAACAATGATATGATTCATTTGTTTTTGCCACCTGATTTACTTTGTAAGGTCGATGCTCACGAAATTGATCGAGGCAAAGGGCTAGTTTTACTCGTTTGTCGGTAGCCGCAGCTTTGAGCACCCCATGAAGGTGACAGTATATCTTAGCGCTGTTATGCTGTAATTCTGAGGGACTTCCACCAAACTCACGAGATGACTTGCTGGCTCAATGATTATTTAAAATGTCCCCATACCGCACAGGTTCTATACGTTTGCAAACATCTATATATTTTCCGGGATTCGAACCCAGGCCAACGACACAGTAGTCAGTGTCACTAACTACTATACCAAATGGACATAGGTCGCTGCACCTACTTCTTTTAATACATCGTAAAGGTTGTTTTAAAATGCAGGAATTCCGGGAGATTCCAGATATTTTTTTTATATAAAATAATAATGTGTAAGCATATACCAAACTCCCGTTGAAAAAAATGGAAAAAGTTTAGCCTAAGGCAGTGCTTCTCAAAGTTTCAGTATTCGCGACCCAAAATTCAATCATAATTTTCATCGCGCCCCCCTCATCAATAACAATGTATTGAACTCAATAATACTATATTTTTATGCCAAAAAATAAGATACGACTTCCTCTTAGGTGCCACCTGTGTTATAAACGTCTCATCAGCCAAAGGCGTGTAATTCTCCCCACGTATATATACGTCTTTCAGATACGGTCTTTTTCTGTGCACTGATATCCAAAATTATTCCGAAGGCTTTGGATCAATAAAACACCGACAATGTTTGCTGAATGATTTACCATTTGACTATTTGCTTTTTCCTTCCTCCTCCCTACAGGGGCTGCGGTAGGCGTGGTTTAAGGTTCGGACCATGGCAGATGTCATGAGTTCGAGCCGAATACCACTAAAGACCCCGTTAGGGGCACGTACCCAAATCTGTCGAGGCTGATCCTCCCGTTGGTGTGGTGTGGTAGTTAAAAGGGGGGCCAGCTCAGGTTCGCCCACGACCGCCATGGTTCAAAAATTTCGTGGTCCGTCGCCAAAAGCCCCGTGGCTGAACATCGACGTTAATATTCCTTCCCCCACCCTCCCTAATACAATCGCGTACAGTGTAACAATTGGCAATTACGATTTGATTAAACCTACAAATTATAAGGCAAGTGATATTCTTTCTATATACTAATTTATATATGAGAATCCGAAGAGGTCACTGTAATTATTAAACATGTTTTTAAACTAGTATTGTTAAATTAATTAAAAAACACATATATAGCACTGATACAATTATAGTATAATATATCAGTGTAAAATGTGTTTTATTTTTTATATTGACGTATTTTTTCTTTACTCTTCCATAAAATTAATTATTTTCAAATAATCTTTTGTTTTGACTTTTCATATGCTCGCGCCCCTTGTAGAGTTGTCACGTCCCAAGTTTAGAACCTCCAAGAGTATTATAACGTTTATCATATAACCATTTGATTTCTGATAGTCTTATTGTCTATACGTTTTGTAAAAACTAAAATACGCGTTAACTATTTTTACTTTAAGATATCCGACTACGTTCGGAACCGTTATTTTTAAAATGCTTATAAATGGGTAATATTTATGATATTTAGTGTCACTTAGATTAGAAAACATATACAAAATCATTTTAAGAATATTATGACAGTAAAAAATTATTTAAGTACAATATTTTGACAAAAAATGAATGTAGAATGACCCATTTTCCAAACATTCTCCTTTTATGAAAATTGCTTCTATTATAATAATAGTTTGTCTGTATATAGCTCAGAACTCTGTACAGAGGCTGAACTAGATTTTTTAAATATATAACTTAGAAGTGGATTTATCCATATTTTACTACAACAGGGGGAGAAATTTTAAGAAAAAAAAGGCCGATAAGTAATTCATTTGGTGGTAACTCTGAAAATAATGTGAATTTTTCAAAAATCCTAGTTGAGCTTTTGTACAGAGGTCTGAGCTATATACAGGAAAAATATTATTAAATTGAAGCATTTTTCATAAAAGGAGAACGTTTTGTGAAAAGGTTATTCTAAGTTAATTTTTACCAAAATATTGTATTTAAATAATTTGTTTTGTCATAATGTCCTTAAAACAATTTTATACATGTATTCTAATCTAAGTGACACTAAATATCATGAAAAATATCCATTTATGTTCTTTTTTTAAAATCACGGTTTCGAACGTAGTCGGATACCTTACAGATATTATTATATGCATAAAAAGTTTACTTTTTCTGTAATGACTATTTAAAAAGAATAAATAAACTATCGAATTAAAGATACTGATACTTATTTTAACATGGCATTTATAAAGTTAACTTTGATTTTTTATATCTGTTTGATCTAGAACATTGCTTATATTTAAAAGATTAAAATTTCCGTTGAGTTTACATAATAAAAACATTCTCTAAATATTTTAATAACATCATCTTATGTAGCTAAGACAACTACATGTTCAATGTTATTAAAATTCTGTGTTATCACCTTTTTCCTATAAATACACATTAATATTTATGAAATGTCGTCAAAATGTTTATAAATATTTTTTTTTGTTACAGTCTTTTATATTTTATTTATTTATTTATTGAGATTTTATGAATAACATTTCAATAAGAACAAAATATCTTCTTTGGCAATAGGTAATGAAGTGTAATTTAAGAATCCAAGAACAGTGAAAATTTAGTTACTTAAAAAATAAAAATAAAAATTACAGGTTTCTCCACTCCTCCTTCAATTTTCAGCCAGTTATCTGCCATATTTTAGAAACACTATAGCATGTATTTTTCAAAGTTCCGTTGGTAGTAAAAGGGTTTTTTCAATGCTTAAAGGAAAAAGTGGAATTTTATTTTTAATTTTTGATCATAAAATAAAAGCAGCAATTATGATATTTTAAATAAGATTTATTTTCAGAATAATATTTTTAACTGAAGTTAATGATTATACATGCAATGTGTGTGAGATTTCATAGAGTTTGTAACTGATTAAAAAATTCATTTGATTAATTCAAACACAATTTATTACTCATTTGAATCAAATCAATAGAAGATAATTTTTTTTTATTAAAAGAAAGGCACAAAAACATTTTATTTAAACAATTTCAAAATAGTATCCATAAGCATATTTAAAAATAAACTTTTTTCGCTATAGCTTAAAATTAATGCTAAGAATAATATGCAGAATTCTTGATAAAATTAATTATCAAATAATAATTAAACAATAGTAAGCAAATAGAAATACATGTGTACTATGTAGCTTTGTTATGAATTATCACGTTTTCTGAATTAGTAATACACAAATTTCGTGGATTCTATGAATTAAATCCATTTGTCGTATTCTAATGCATTAGCTGTCGTGTTTGTTTCCTCATGTAAGGGATATCGGGAAGGGTAATGGCTATCATTTGACCATGTACTCCTCCTTTAGCGTAGGACATGATTTTAATCATAGAGATTAAAGCCTACCGCGTTCGGAAAGTCAATATGTTTATGCAATTTCAATTCCTCAAACTTCTGTCTATTATACTGCTTCAAAGGGCAGCCATCTAGGCTTATTCATAAACGTATCATACAAACTTTCTAGGAAACTGTATAGTTGTAAACTTCCTGAATGATATACTAATTTATATTAGGGATGGCGATTCTTTCGGAAAAAGATTGAATTTTAAATCGATTCGAATCGTAACCTGATGAATCGATTGACAAAAAAATCGAGGTCTGAAAGATCGATTTCTAAAAAATCGATTTTTTTTTCAAGACTGCATCTACAATGTACATATAAATCCAATTTATGAAAAACAAGAAAGATGCCATAATAAGCGATCTCTTATTAGTAAAATTAGGAAATTTTTTAGTTCAGGGAATTCGACAATTACAATTATTTTTTTAACCATATCAAAGTATCAGGTATAAAAGAAGATATTTATTTTCTAACTGTATTTGTTACATTAAAAAGATTAGAAAATAGATAATATAGCTTATAGTTCCCAATGCTTAATATCTAAGCTTTATAAAAACAGCAGTCTGTCAAGTCTATTGGGATCCAAGCGGTTCCGCTCATCACTTTCGATGTTGCCGGTATTTGTATACATCATAGCTATTGATTGAACGTGATGATAAATAGAGCGTTTTTTTTTGTCCTTGCCAGTAAATTAACCCTTTAACCATCAACACCGCAGTATTACGGGTTCTAAAGATAGTGCATTCAACTAATTAAATAATTTTATGGTTTTTACCAAAACAGAAAAAAATCGAATGTCGATTTTCTAGGTTGAAATAACGATTCACTGAATCGATTCAGTGCTATATATCAATTTAAAAAATCGATTTTTTTGCCCTAGAAATCGATTCTTCGATTAATCGATCTCAGATCGCCATCCCTAATTTATACAGCGAATGTATAGTAAATGTTAATGCTTGACTGTTTGAAGATACAAAAGCTACATTTATCTAGTGTAATATTTGGGAAAAAAATGGTGTTTTATAATAATATGTAATGAATTTCTTTAAAATTTGATGTTATTACAAAGAAGAACGTCCCTCCTTTTATGTGCCCATAAAATCAGTTTTTTTTTAATTTCTTTTCTTACTAAATTTTCGAACTTCCGAAACCTGGTATTTTTTTCATTTTACGATATCAACGAATACCTAATGATTACAGTAAATGACGTGATTTATGTTATCACTTTTTTTAAAAAAAATATTCAATTGGATGTTACACTTTATGTACTCTAAATTTACATAGACAGCAAATAAAGCAACTGATGTGTCAGAAAAGTATAAATCTAAAATTTAAGCAAAATTAAGCATAACATCGTAACTGATTTTCGAGAAACGATCTTCTTTTATAAACTCAATATTTTAAAAATTTCTCAAATTACTTCTTTTTGTGTACACCAGGCCTAAACTTTTTAAGGCTATTGGTTATTTGATTTTTATTGATATTCTTTAAATAAACTAGTGCACTTGACTGCTTTATTGTAATTAAATATCTTTAAAGAGTAAATTAACTTCAGAACTCACTGGACGTGAAATTAATAATTGCTTATAGGATACTCTTAAAACGTAAAATTTCTAAATTTTTTAACTTATTTCAAAAAATTTCTCTATTTGTTGAATAATAAACAAGATTTTTCTGATTATAACATTTTAAGCGTTGCGTTGGCTATTTTCGTTCACAATATCAGTTTGTAAAATAAAAATAATTAAATTAAATAATTATCAAGTTATAGAGAATTTACTTTTAACATTTTTTATCGAAATTCTCTAGAGAAGTATTATCGAATTTCAAGGAAAAACGCATATTTTTTTTGTTTTTATTACTTTTTTATTGTATCAATCATCATTTCATGTACATCATCAATATTGTTATAAATAGTTTTCTTTAACATTTTTGTACAAGTCAACTTCCATTCTTCTATTATCTTATCGAATTAGAATGAAAGACAGACAATAGATTTCAATCGAACAGTCTTCCCAAATAGATCTTCCGATATTTTTCTCGGACTAGAAAAACAAAGTTTTCCATTTCCACGAGCATGATCGATAACATCTGTTCTTAAACTGATAATATTTCTTGTAATGTTTATTTTCCAGAATCCATTTTTAGGCGATTTTACAAAAATATCTATACACTGTTCAATATCTGGTATAGAATTTAATTTAAAAGTTTAGTCTGAACAGAAACATAAATCCCTGATTTCTGCTTCAGTAAGTTTATTTCACATTTATCGCTTCTCTGTCTTATGTTTTCTGCTGACAAACTGCTCGTTTGAACAAAAGTTAAAATTTCCGATGGGACTCAATGCTTAAATATTTTTTGTATTGTTTAAATAAAAACAGCAGCCAAAGTCCATATACTATGTATTGAATTTAAAGGAAAATATTTATCTGAATCTGTATAAAGATACAGACTGAAAATACCCAATTATTTTTTAAGTAAACATACACGAGATAACAGCGCTTGCATCCTTTAAAAATGCATATTTTTACATAATACTCAGAATAGAGGTATGTTTGTGAATTGCTATAAAAATGGCAATATCTTCTTTAATGTTTACTCTCGATTTTTTTAACATAATGCAAAACTTCACTGATTCAAATTTTGGGATTTTTGCTTTTACAATTCCTTGTTTGTTTTCAAAGCAGTGATACCGAATACATTATAAGAATATTTAACTACGTTTTTCTTTCTTTTTTGCGTGACATTGTTATTTCCCTGTACATTTAAGGGGCGTTGGAAAGCTAAAATCTTATTTTTTTGGCAATTTGAGATTTTTACATTTTCAAATTGTATAGGTTTTAACCTTTCTAAAAACACCTTACTTTAACCTCTAGGGTAATTAGAAGCCCTTAAAACCCATTCATAAATAATCATTGAAACTAGGCCACGCCCATTTGAATGGCGAAAAATGTAAGCAAAGTACTTCGTTTTTGCTTAAAATGGTGAACATCTAATATAAACCAAAACATGTATCTTTTATTGTAAATTGTGTCTTTTATTTTTTTATTATTTCCTAGCCGATTAGAAGTCTCACTGTATTTAAAATCAATTTATCTCAAAATGTAAATTTTGATGTTCGATGTACCTTTTCTGAGAATTTACTGTTCACAGGTATGTAAATGTTTTTATGATATATTTATCATAATAGCCAATATATACTAAAATGAGTTTTTTTTAAAAAAATTAAAAATTTATTTTTTACAAATTTTTTATGAGAAAAATAGGTCAAATTTCACTATGTTTGATAAAATATTTTATAAATTATGCACAAATTCAAAATTAGCAAAAAACTTGTTTCAATTTAATGAGAAAGGTGTAATTAAAATGCATGAAAAATTTCAAACATGTACATGTAAAAGAGTTTGTGAAAAGGTACATCGAAAACAGCCAATTTAACATTGTTGGTATACAGGTTTCCTACTCCCCTTAATTTCAAATGAATATTCTGTGAAAATTATACAAACTTGGATTCTATAAATTGCTATTAGTTTTTCAATAATTGTACATATTAAGTGTGTCACAAAATTCATAGAGGGATACAAAGCAAATTATTCAAACCAATCGATGAAAATGGGCCAACAAACCAAACAACCCAACGAGTATCTTGAGCCTGGCCGCCATGTAACAGACTCCTCTCATGTCCACCGGTCCCAAAACCTACTCAGAGCAAAATCAGAATGGCGTGGTGGCGAGTTACACGCCGAGATGTCCACCCGGTTTCTTTCATCCCTATGAATCTTTCCCTCTAACTTGACAGCTGCTCATATTGTTTCCAATAGCTTCGTAATGATATTTCTAGCTAAACAGTGATCCTCTGCAACAGATCAAAGACTTGCAAACAAGCTCTTTTTTTCCTGTTTTATAATCATAGGAAAACGTTAGGCTCCCTCTGGTGAAATACATAATGCGCAATCAAGCTGAATTTCTAATGATTTACATATCTGCTTCATGCAACTGTTCGTAACAATCCCACTCTTACATCTTGGTGTGCAAATTTTTATGTCAGTAAGTGTAAGTATATACCAAATTTGTAATAAAAATTTCATAATTAATGCATTCGAAACACTGATGAGATAGTATAATTGTTCCGTTTTTCTTAAGTAATATTCACTTGTGTTTGCGTCTCCTATCAATTAAGTAAAATTTGGTTTATAATGACGCCTTGCAAATATTAGTTTGTCGTTCAAAGAAACAGTTTATTTACATAGTATTACTAGATTTTATGTCTACATATAGAGATTTGAATCCTTAAGTCTTGAATGTGGGAAATTTATGTGAACGAAATTGTATATAGTTTTATAGAAAAGTTATAGGAATACATTTATGATTTATGGTTTTTAAGGTGTATTTCAACCACGAATAGCCTTTCGAAAAATAAAATAATTTGAATTTCTTGTATATATAGTTTTTACCAACGGTATGAAGAACTCCAATACTTTTATATACGTAAATTTTTATGTTATATTTTTGTAATTTTAGATATTATGGAATTTAAAGGTGTTGCAATGTACAATTTCTTGTTCAGCATAAAACATTCTTCTGTGCAATTTAAAAAATTTTAATGATTATTTTAAAACAATGGAAATTTAATTATTAATAGAAATATAGGTGTTCAGTTTATATGTGCAAGAATATGAACGGTTTTCATAATTTTCAATGTCGATAAGTATAATATTACCAACGAAAGTGCGTTACGGTATATGTAATGAGAAGAATTATGATATTATTTATATCTGAACTCTTGTTTGATTTGCAAGCACTGTATTTGGACAACCCATATAGCACACTCACTAAATTAGGAAGAGAATCTTAAGTGCAATGCAGACAAGACTACGCAAATGGAAAGAAGAAGAAAAATGAGGAAGAGTTGACAGGAAAAAAGAGAGCAAAAATATAGATGCTCGCTAAATTATCCCATAAATGTACCATTTGAGCTTAACAAAAGCAATTCGTGTACGAGAGAACAAAAATTCTTGGGAAATTTCAGGGATTATAAATTCGCAAAGGTATAGAACACAGTAAAATCTTTTGGAATGTGAAAACGATGTAATTTAATTCGATGCAGTGAAAATATTTTCTACTGGGAATTATGGATCCCACTTATATTGTTAATACAACTTTTAAGTTAGTTTTAATCTGTTTTTTAAACGTACATCACTTTTTTTTTACCTCAATTATGTGCTTGGTAATTGAATTTCCTTGTAAAAATTAGAAATCATAGAAGTAGTTGCTAATTAGTAAGGCAAAAAGTATTATATTTTTTTAAAAAAAAATAAAACATATTGCGCACTAGATTCTCAGTATAGTCTTAAAAAACATTTAGATTTAGAAAATATCTTTAAATTTTTATGATATTCTTTTGACACATTCCCCCATGTTTGTATATTTCGATATATTATTCCCACTCACACTTCCAGCTGCTTAAACATTCAAGAAACGCCAAATATTCCACCACCTGGAGCAAAATCACGTACCTTGGATTTTATATCGAGTTTAAACACAATTTCAACTCTCATGTTACCAAAAAAAATGCCTTTACGTGCTTTTATAGTTTTTCGAGAAGAAATTCATGCATAAAAAATGGCGAGGAAGACCAAATATGTTTCCATTTTTCTGTAAATAAAAGGGTCCGGTGAGAATTCGGGTTTTGATTTACTCTGATTTTTGTCACAAGAGAGATCTTATCTGAATTTGTGTTATGAAGCATAAACATACTTTATTCAACGACATGGTGCTGAAACCACCCTTTCTAGAAGTGTTTTCTTTGTTTTTTTTTCAAAGATGCATTTGATTTTCAACTTTCGGTTCTTCGGATCTTTAAAGCAAGAGTAATGCGATCTTGTTGAGTTTTTATAAACTTGAAAAGTATGTTGTTTGGTGAAACTTTACCTTCATCTATCTTGGAATTTTCCAGATGCATAAATTTAAGTATTGTATTATCTCGGTATATGTCAGAACTACGAGTATACATACATACGTCATTCAGCAATAAAAAGTCCAGCATAATTAATTTCTTCCTTTATTTTTTAGTTTATCATTCGATTTTAGCATGTCATAGAAATTCTATAATATCTAAAAACCAAGCTTCTTCTAAAAAACTTAATACGACTCCAACACATCCTTCATCAACGACAATTTTTTTAAAAAAAATCATTGGTCCTAACGTCTGATTAAAAATTACATTCTTTACAGTATTTTCTATAGCATAATAAGTAATTCAATTTGTAATCAAATCTCTTTTTCGAAATTGTTAAAACTTTCTTCTGTATTTTTTTTTATTTGCAGCAATTTAAGAAAAAAATTCCGAGAAAATGATCAATGTTTTATTATAGAAATATTCTTATTCACAAATATCTTTATTATCATATACATTTAAGCGCACGTTTCGCAAGACTAAATATTTGTAATCTAATATACTTTTCTTATTTAAAATGAATACTTAAATGTAGAAAAAAAAGTTTATACATTCAGAATATTATAGTGATTTCTAACCTGCGTTTTCTCTTAACTAAACATTGGAGCTTCTAAATGCTACTGTTTTATTTGAGAAATTCCCCTCATGAAGGAATTGTGACACATGTAAATAGATATTACGATTTAAATAGGTCTCTTTTGAAAATATGAGATGGGAAATCCCTAGAAGCATAATGAAATTTCAGTAGATGTTAGTAGAATACGATAAGACAGAGAGGTGTTGTTAATAATTTTGCAGAGAAATATTGATTTAGGAAAAGGTTTTTTTGAATAAATATACTTGTAGGCAATAAAAAGTATTTTCTAGATAGCTGCGAATAATTTCATTAAAATATTAGTAATATTTCCAAATTTTTAGATTTCGATGAAACAAATTGTAAAAAATAAGTATAAGGGTTGTTGATATTTTGATTTAGAAGGAAACATCTATTTTATAGAAGCATGCATAAAAGAGTTTCTAGGGATATACCAAAGAAGTATATATATATATATAGGCTTGTAATCAATTCCTAACTTTTGATTGTATATCACATCAGTGTGAGTGACAACACTGAGCAATTCCATGATGTTTTAAATTTATGCCACATTACATCAATCGTGTTATTTGGTGAGGGTTGGAAGTTCAATCTTTCTGCTAATCATGAATAAATTTTTTCAACGGATGGATAATCTAGAGAACGTAAATGCAGGGCAAAAATCGAACACCCTCTGCATTGAGCCAGGTCAGGACATGACAAACCACATGCTGTCCTGCATTATTTTGTAGTGCAAAAACGTATTTGGTGCTTCTAAGATTTGTCAAGACATCATCCTTAGGGTTTGAGCAATGTAATGCTGGCTGTTCAAAATATCAATGACAAGTATTAGAAGTATTTGTGACGTGTACCCATTGAATATCTGTATCATCACACCAAATGAGAAGCTCGAATATCGATATCGAATAGAAGCAAGTCGCGTGCATTTTCTCTATCGTCTCCAAAAACATGTATGCCCGTTACAATGCTGCTTTATAATCTATAAGAAATTGCTTTATAATCTCGCATGTTTGTCATGTCGCAAACAAACCCACTTCTTGATTTAAGGTTCATCATCTGGCTGTACCATCCCACAAGACGGACCTGGCAAGATTTGTGTTCTTTCGAGCTGTGGCAGTGCGTCGTTGATATCCTATAAATGATAGATTCCGAACAATGCGAGTAGCAGTATTGCAGAATTATAAACAGTAAACCTGACAGGACAATATCTGACGGTTATTGAATTCTGACGAATGCTGAATGGCGTTTTTCCATCTGAAACGAGTAATATCAAAATCTTCTCACAACAAACCAACATTTAAAAATGATTTCTAATTGATAATAAGAGTTAGTTTCCTTCACACTGAGTTTGAGTTTTCGTTCTTCTCTTCTTGCTTCTCTCCTTTGTGTTTAAATGCTAATCATTTACATAATTTCAAGACTTTCTTCCCTTACGTGAATTAAATATACTTACATCTTCTCCCATTTTTAATGCTGTAATTTCTATGGCGAGTCGTATATATATATTTATACAAATATATTTTTAAATATATTTTTTTATATTAACTCTATTTCTTAACTTGTTCATTAATCTATTTAAAATATCGTATGAGTAGTTTATTTTAAAATATCTATTGTGCTTAGTTTCATTACAAAATAACTATCTAGGAAGCGCCACTGTTTTTTTCTTGTATTGACGTTCCCATTTTAACACCATTTAGAACGGGACTTCTGCACAAGTTGGTTGCTACTTTATTATTTGTGGTTTTTATTTTTACACTGGCTGCATGACCCGGCGTTGCACGGGCTTCTGTGTACAGCTTTTCACCTTAGGAAATTTATCCCTGTCCCTCTCAGTGTCAGCACTTCCTGGTGTCTGTGTGATTTCTGTATTAATGACATTAAAACTTTTTTCGAAGTTTCGCCCACCTCTTTACCTCGTCGTACGGTTCTGTTTTCTTTACATTTAACTTGACATTGCACGGGCTTTTTTCGAGAATATAACCTTATCCCCGTGAAAATTTTCCCTTTCTCTGTAGACGTCAGCAGTTCTAGGTGTGTGTCATGCACGATGTGAGTGATTTCTATATTTTTGCCAATTAAATTCCCTTGTCCGAAATTTCTGGATTTTTTTTTCGCAAGCTTTTCTTTGTGGGTTTGTTTTTTTACATTTTTTTTTTTTTCCTTTGTTCCTCCAGCTTTTTGGCCGGTTTTTTGTTTAAAACTTTTTCTCCCCGGGAAAAGATTTTTTTTTTTAAAAATTTTCCCATTTTCGATTAATAATTTCAAAGTAATCAGTTTTTTCACAAAAAAACAGACAATCTCAATTTATTATTAAATAATTAATTTTGAAATAATAATAAAAAAAAAACAGCTTTTTTTTTTTAAAAAAAATATTAATTTATATCCATTTTTTTAAATAATATCAAAAATTTTTCAGTTAGCTATTGAAAGCTGCTTATTTTTTGGATAAGTGTTTTTAAATTCATAGTAAACAAACTATCTATTTATATAAGACTACTTCGCAAAAAGGGGCAAAAAACCGCTAAAGATCCAAAGAGGGAAATGTCCGAGGATTCCATTTGGACCTTTTTAATTTTTTTAATTACATTTTTTTAAAAAATATTAATTAAAATGAAAAGCAAAATTGTCTGCATTTTTGTAACAATGAAGACCTGTTTAACCAATTTGGCTTTAAATTTTTACCCCATTTTTGTCATTGTTGTAACAATAAATTTTTACAACAATCAAACAAAAAAAAAAACACCAAAACCCCTTTTTTTTAAAAAGTTTTAATTAATATTTTTAACTAATACAATATTGAAATCAAAATGCCAACGGTTTTCGAATTTTCCCCAATCTTTTGGTACTTTGGGATTTCTGGCCCCGCGGTTCGTGAGGGAAAAAACAGACATAGATAGATACTTTTTTTACCCACATTTTAATAAATTAAAAGTAAATTTTATCCCAATTTTTCATAAAGAATTTTCTTAATATTCCTCTCTGAGAAACTTTTTTGTCCCTTTTTCATAATTTATTTTACTCCATTGTCAGGTTTATCATCCACGTGTGTTAGAAATAGGTTAATTTTAAAATATTTTTTTTTATTAAGTCAAAATTTCTGCTGACGGGGGAAATGAAACCATAAAGCTTTTTTTTAACCTAAATACTTTTCCTATTTTAGCAAAAGCCAGAAATCATAATAGGTTCAAGTTCAAAGACTCTTTTGTATTACATTTGTTGTGTCTTAACTCCAATTACTTACTTCTTTGGCATTTTAGGTTTTAGAACTATTTCACTTTTATTTCATTACAATATATATATATATATAAATATATAATACGTGTTTGAGCGTACAGGAAAAGATCGAATTATTTAATTGTTTTAGGCAATGCACAATATACATTTGCAATAAGTCGCAGATTCCCTTTTAACTATTTTTTAAAATTTTAATTGTAATTTTTTTCTTCATGATCCTCAGATGTGTCTCCTTTTTCCACTAAAAAAATTAGCTTCCCTTTTATCATGCGTTCATGGGGCAAAGCCACCATACATCTGCTCTTGAGCTCTCAAAATGTAAGTAAAACAAGGCAGTGATACATGAAAGGAACTCCCGCTACATGATACCCGATCAAACACTTACAAAATCGTGGTATTTGTAGTACTTCCACCTTTTTTTTTGGTTTCTCGGAACTTTTTACCAAAATTTTGGGGATATTGTCCCGGCAATTGGTTTTTTCATTTATAGTCAGGGTTTTAATAAAAAAATTTTTTTTTGTTGTTTCTAATGCCATCTGTCGGGCGGTCTGGAGAGGCCCCCAAAATATCGTTGAAAGGGCTAGTTGTAAACCCCCTTACCTATTTAACATCATACACGGCTTTAATTTGGCTTAGTATTACGACATTTTTGAGGGAGAACACCATGCAGTTGTTAAGGGTGTCAGGAGAGTACTTTCGCCGTGATGGCTATTTAGAGTATCTCCAAGGCGCATAGGCCTACTAACACCCATGCCTTCTCTGGGATTCGATATTAGGCCCTGTGGCACAGAAGTCAGCGTCACTAATCACTATACTGGATTGACAGATTTTTATTGTCTAATTATGAAGTTAACATGCTGTTAAAATATGTATTATGTTCATTGGCTGATATGGATTAAATTGAACTGTATTAATTAACTTATTAAAAAAAAAATGTAAGACAAAAAAAATTAAATCCTATTAAAAATAAATAAAAAAATTAAATAATTCCTCTTGATAAAAAAGCTTTTTATTTTAATATTTTTATTAAATTTACAATTAAAAAAAATATATATACTAAAAAATCACAACATCAAGGGAAAATTTTTTTAAAAACATTAAAATATTGTTTGTATCTAAAAAATGTGATTTAAAATTTTCATTAAGGAAAGCTTTAAAAGGAGAAAAAAAAAATTTTTAATGTTTTTCCCAAGGCTAAAAAGGAAATCAAGTTTTTTCGTTTTTTAAAAAATTTTTCGAAAATTTTCTTTAAATTATAACAAAAATTACCAAAATTTATGAAAAACAATTTATAGTTTTCCACTCAAAGACTCTTTAAAATGTGAGAAAAATTTTTAAGTTTTGACAAAATAAAAGGGTCGCCAAAAAATGATCCCAACGTGCTGTTTTTTTTAATTTTTTTGAATAATTAGTTTTAATAAATTAATTTTCAAATTAAAAATAAATTACTGTATTGTTACCCAAAATAATCATGTAAAAAAATTTCGCTCAATGGTCCCTTTAAAAATTTATTTTATTAACGACTGAAAATTCCACCAAGATAAATATATGAAGAGTGTGAACTAATAGTAGCAATTGGAAAATGACATCACATAATAATTTTCTTCATAAATAAAGTTCTCTAAGCAACGAGAAATTTCAAAATAGATATTTATTTAACATGAATATGAAAAAATGTAAATGATTAAATTATTTAATCTCTATAATACATATATAGATAAACAGATTGATATAATTCACTCATAAATATATATTGCATTAAATTTAATACATTGTGTGGAAAATATTAAAGATTATTCCAGATGTTTTTCAAAAGTATTTCGCTATTCTGTACTTAATTCCAATTTATGGAACATAATGATTCAAAATTATTATTCAACAGTAAATAAAACCTTTA
Source organism: Trichonephila inaurata madagascariensis (assembly GCA_019973955.1). NCBI lineage: Eukaryota > Metazoa > Arthropoda > Arachnida > Araneae > Nephilidae > Trichonephila > Trichonephila inaurata. The sequence goes on from BMAV01024809.1 coordinate 40,021, forward strand.
GAAATATTATTGATTACGTGTTTTAATACTAGATTATGATTTTTTTTCCTATCTTATTTCAGATTTATAATTCTATGTTCAAGTTTTATTTCATTATGCATTTATTCTCTGAAATATATGCTTTAATCTACAATATTTGATTAACATGTTGATTACATTTTAAGACTTGTTTTAATTTTTTATTTCATTTGTTATAATTTTTCCCCTAACATGAATCAAAGCAACAAAATTTATAAAGAAAATAAAATTTCTTTCAGAAAGGAATGAAAATGAAGGGGAAAAAATATTACCATCAGTAATTTATATCCACTGAGTTTTTAATTTCAAGTTGATGTAAGTGAATCATGTAAAGTGAAGCGAAATCCTGGTGGAACTATTTATTTAAGATTAGTTTTTAAGTTCTATTTGCTATATGAAAAACTTATTTCTATAACAGTAATGTATTTTGGGAAATTAAAAATTCTCAAAAGCAGTCTATGTTTTATTCAACTGATTTGCAATGGGATTTTGTTATTGTCACTAACAGGTGGCCAGTTTCTCTTTAAATTTTCCTTGAATTTCAAAACTTTTGCTAATTATATTTTTCAAAACTTTTCTTGGTATAATGAAGTAAATCCAACGATACTCTTAATAATTGTTTGTAATTCATTTTGATTGGGAATATTTCCCTAATATGTATAAAAAAAATAATATTATTACAGATTAATTTAAAAAATATTTAATTTAATTTATGTTTCTTTCTTAAAATTAAAACTTTTATAAGCAAAAAGAATATTTTGGAAAGGTTTTCTAAATTGATGGGAAAAGAGCAATTACACTTTTAAGGAAACTTTTCACGCAGTTGTTCAAACCCTTTTCTTAAGACCCTCAAATTTTCCTCCGATAACAGGACCAATAGAAAAAAAAACCTTATTTTTTCACTCATAACCATTAAGAACAATCATTCTTCCTTTATCAATTGATCGCTGAAAAAGTTCCGGAAAAAAGTCCTGAAAACGTTTTATTTTTTCCAACTAGTCTACTCACCAGGAACTTTGTCGGCTGACTCTGCTTCCGCTGCGCGAATATAGTTCCGATCTCCACGCGCATTGATACAAAATTACTCTTTTCTTTACTGTGGTCGTTTTTCCTCGTTTATTTGACTTTTTTCCTTCCTTTTGTCCTTTCCTCTGCTTTTTTTTCATATAGTATTTTTTTTGGCTTTTTGCCATTATTTCAATGATATCATATCCTTTTGATCGTCCAGAAAGGAAATAAATTTCTACTGTATAATCAAATCAGGAATAACCTTTTCGAAATATATCTGGAATTTCCAAAAAAAATGAATTTAACTATCTTTTTAAACCAATAACTCTTTAATTTTTAACGCACATAATTAAAAAGAAAAGTTGATTCATTTTTTTTAAAGAAAAATATGATTTTATCGTTTTCTTTGTGTTTTTCGTTGTTTATTCAGTCGTATATTTAACACGCTTTTGTAAGCTTTACTTGTATGTAACGAAATTTTGAACTCGATTTTTACCCTTTTTAAAAGGTCATATTAATTCGAAATTTTGCACACTAGTCAAGGATCGATGACAATACAGTAATTTCATAATTTTGTTCCATTGTCCTGATCAGGATCATCAGGAATAACGATTTCCAGATTTGGTGACTAAAAGATTAAGTTACAACCCTAAAAGCGAAAACGAGTATCAAACATTTCTTACCTTAATATAAACACTTGTCTAGCTTTTCTGAAAATGGAAATAAATAAAAAAAGACTCGTGCATGTGAAAAAAAAACCAGGCCGTATCGACGCACTGATAGGATGCCAATGGGTATTCCAGATTCTAAAAAATGAAGCATTTAAGATTAATTCATCAATGAATAAATGATACTTTAAAAAACTAAGAATACATGCTTTTATTGTAGATCGAACTAAAAAATTAAAAATAAATTATAACTTAAAAATACTAAAAATTTGCTTTTATAGTTATTCGAACTAAAAAGTGAAGAAATAAATCGTAATATAAGAATAAAATGATTAACGAGAAAATTAATGTCATTGTGGTAAAGCGTAGGGTGCTTTGTACTACATTTTTACACTAACACAGCATTTCGGAATAGAATTTGTAAGAAATCATAACAATTGATATAGAGCATCCTACGCTTTCACCCCAATCACATTAAATTTCTCGTTAATTATTTTATTCTTATATTAAGAATTATTTCTTCACTTTTTAGTTCGAATAACCATAAAAGCGTGTTTTTTTAGTTTTTTTAAACTATATTTTTAATTCATTCATCATATTATGGCAGTGTTTCTCAAACTTTCATTACATGTGACCTAATTTTTAATCTTAATTTTCATCGCGCTCCCCTTGCATACAATAACAATGTATTGAATTCAGTACTAAGCTACTATACAACTTTAATTATAAACCGTACAAAATATCAATAAGTATTACATTTTGTATATAATTTTATAATATGCCTATAGGGATGCTGGTAATTATTAAAATTGTTCTTAACCTAGTACTGTTAAATTAATTGTGAAATGCATTGTGCAGTACTGATACACTTGTAAGTTTTTTATATCAGTGTAAAATGTGTACATTATTTTTTATTATGTCAGAATTATTTTGTTTTAATTTCAGTGAATTAATAATTTTTTTAATAATTTTTTGTTTTCGACTTTCGAGATACTTGTGCTCCTCACGTAGGGATATCACGCCTTCTTAGGCAGAGGTCGCCAGAGGGGTGGTCCGTGAGAAAATTTCACTGGTCCCCAGAAAAATGTGGAATATACTTACTCATCCCGTTAAATTGTTTTAAGATGCATTGAAACATAATTCAATTCATAATAATACGTGAAAAGTTATAAAAATACTAATTTAGAATAACGCCACGGTAAATAAGTAGTACTGCTTAGCAGCATTGTTTTAACTACACGTTTTATCTAGTCTCGTTTTGCACTCTTTTAATGTTTCACTCTTCTGTATGTCGCATATATACGAGTATATCAGTTGAAGCATTTAAAGGAGGCTTACGAACGCGTATTGAGTTCAATATAAAAAATATTCAATTAGTTGGGTTGTTAAGGAAGTTTTTGTGTGTGTGTATTTTCTTTTGTATATTGGTATTTTTATAAGGTATTCTGCACTATGTCTTGGAACCTGATTTTTAACAAAATACTTAATTTTAATTTCCATGATATTTAGTGTCACTTAGATTAGAATACATGTATATAAAATTTTGTAGTGACATTTTCATGGAAAAAATTATTTAAATACAATATTTTGGCAAAAAAATTTAACCCTTTGAATATCTTTTTCAAAATAATTTCCTTTGTGAAAAATATACTTATTATAATAATATTTTGCCTGTACATAAAGCTCAGACCTCTGTACAGAGGCCAACTTGGAAATTTAAAAATTCACATATTTTCAGAGTAAAACCCATTGGAAAAAATTGTTGGCCTTTTTTTTTAAAATTTCTCCCTCTTTGTCTTAAACATGGATAAACCCACTTCTAAGGTTATATATTTCAAATTTAGTTGTCCCTTACAGAGGTCGAGCTATATACAGGCAAAATATTTTTAATAATAGAGGCATTTTTCACAAAAGGAGATATTTTGAAAATGGGTCTGTCTATGTTCATTTTTGTCAAAATAGTTTTGCTTTTAAAAAATTTTTACTGTAGTACTATTCTTAAAACAATTTTATATACATTTTCTAATCTAGGAACACTAAATATCATAAATATTATCCATTTATACCCTTTTGCAAAATCGTTCTGAACGTAGTCGGATACTTTAAGACAGGTATGATCTTTTAAAATGGGATATTTTCTTTTATTTGATATTTATTAGGTAAAAAATTTTAAAAAAAAGGTTTATTTAAAAAAAATTTTTTTTTAAAAAATTTTTTTTTTTTTTTTTTTTTTTTCGGTTTCCCCCCCTTTTTTTTAAAAAGGGAATTTTTTTCCCCCAAATTTTTTCCCTTTTTTTTTAAAAAAAAATTTTTCATTTTAAGGAAAAAAAAAAAAATTTTTTAAAAAAAATTAAAAAAATTTTTTTTTTTTTTTTTTAAAAAATTTATTTTTTTTTTTTTTTTAAAAAAAAAAAAATTTTTTTTTTAAAAATTTAATTTTTTTTTAAAAAAAAAAAGGGTTTTTTTTTTTTTTTCCAAAATTTTTTTTTTTTTTTTTGGCCCCCCCTTTTTTTATTTTTTTTTTTTTTTTCCCCCCCAAAATTTTTTCCCGGTTTTTTTTTTGGGGGGGAAAAAAAAAAAAAAATTTTTAAAAAATTTTTTTTTTAAAAAAATTTTGAAAAAATTGGAAAATAAAAAATTTCCCAAAAAAATTTTTAAAAAAACCCCCGGGGGAAAAAAAAAAAAAAACCCCAAAAATTTTCCCCCCTTTAAAAGGGGTTTTTTCCCTTTTTTTTTCCCCAAAAATTTTTTTTTTAAAAAAAAAATTTTTTTAAAAAATTTTTTTTTTCCCCTTTTAAAAATTTTTTTTAAAATTAAAAATTTTTTATTTTAATGGGGTTTTTTGGGTTTTGGAAAAAAAAAAAATTTTTTTGGGGGGGTTAAAAAAAAATTTTTTTTAAAAAAAAAAAAAAAAAAATTTTAAAAAAAAAGGGAAAAAAAGGGGGGAAAAAAGGGAAAAAAATAAAAATTTTAAAAAAAATTTTTTTTTTTAAAAAACTTTTAAATTTTTTAAGGGTTTTTTTTTAAAAAAATTTTTTTTAAATTTTCTTTTTTTTGGGGGAAAAGGGAGAAAAAAAAAAAAAATTTTTTTTTTTAAAAAGGAAAATTTTTTTTAAAATTTTTTTTTTTTTAAAAAAAAGGGTTTTTTTTAAAAAGGAAATTAAAAAAAAAATTTGTATTTTTTTCCCCCCCCCAAAAAAACCCAAAAAAAAAATTTTGATTTTTTTAAAAAAAAAATTTTTTTTTTGAAATTTTTTGGGGGGGGAAATTTGGGTTTTTTTAAAAATTTTTTTTTTTTAAATTTTTGGGGGGGGAAAAACCGGTAAAAAAAAAAAAAAAGGGGAAAAAAAAACCCTTGTTGTTTTTTTTTTTAAAAATTTTCCCTTATTCCTTTTTTAAAAAAATTTTGGGGGAAAAAATTCCCCCTTTTTTCCCCCCCCCCCAAAAAAAAACCTTTTTTTTAAAATTTCCCCAAAACCTTTTTTCCCCCCTTTTTCTTTTAAAAAAACCCAAAAAAAAAAAATTTTTTGGGGAAAAAGGCCTTCGGGGGGAAAAAACCCCCCTTTTTTTTTTCCCCCCCGGTTTTTTCCAATTTTTTTTTGGTTTTTTAAAAAATTTTTTTTTAAAAAAAATTTTAAATAAGAAAAAAAAGCACTTACTTTAAAATTGGGACGTAATGCCAGTTTTTAGAAAAATTTTGAAAAATCTTAATATTTAAACATCTTTATCAAAAAAACCCAAAATTTTTAAATTTTTTTTTAAAAAATTTTAAAGAAAAATAAGTACAAGTCAAATCTCAGTTTAGAATTAAATGAAGAACACCTGATAGTACTTATCACGTGACCGTCATGAATTTAGGGGCATTTTAAAGCTTTTAAAGGGGGGGTATATAACGTAAAAAATTTTTGCAGTCAATTGACGAAAAATTATCCTGAGTAAACCCCATTTGGGGAAAACATCCAAAACCAAAAATAAAATATTTGGGGCCCGAGGGGCTTCATTAAACATTTGAGCCGAAACCCTGACATGATTAAATTAAGTCGGGAGTGAATTGGAAACAATGCCCCTCTCATTTACCTGGACTAGGAAGGGATGGTTTTTAAAAAAAAACCCCCCCAGAATTGAAAAAAGTAACATCCTTTATTAAAAGGGGGAAACTTTTCCAAATTTTGGGTTTTTTTGGGTTAAATTTGGTTCAAAAAGGCCCAATTGGGGGAAATACATCCAAAAATCAATTCAAAAAAACAAAGGGGTGAATTGGGGCGGATTTTCCCTTTTAAAATCTTAAAAAACAACAAACAATTTTACATCCCTTTTTATAACTTCAGGGAGAAAATAAAATTTATTTTAATTTTTTCCTCGACTTCAAAAAAAATTTGCCTTTACACACCCTCAAAGGGGGACGTGCAAAAATACTATTTGGAAATCACAGGTTTGGGTAATGGAATCGAGTACTTTTAAGGGGGAAAAGGAGATTTGTTCCCTCAAGATAATTAAAAGGGGTTTTCTGGAGATAAAAAAAGTTTGTTTGGAAAATTTTTAAATTTTGGGACACTACATGCCCATAAAATTTTAAATCTTACAATAAGGTTCAGCCACTGGGGATTTTTGTTGGGAAAAGGGTTTCCTCCCTCAGTCGTTTTTTTTTGGAGGGGCCTGGTTTTTTTCAGTTTTTTTGGCATATCAATGGGGATCCCCATTATTTGGCTGTTGAAAGTATTTTGGGGGAAAAGAAGATATTCAAAAATTTATTGGTTTTTTAAAATTTTCCTTTCAAACAGCAATAGAACCCGTGAGGAATATTCTAGAAAACTATTACAAAACATCGTTAGGCAACAAAGTTATCAGGATTGATCAGATTCATTCCAGCTTCTTATCCTGTAGTTAGTAGTAATGATTAAAAGTTTTGCTTCTTAAATTAGCCTATAATTGATTAAATATCAAAAGTATTTATTCTTTTTTAACAATCAGGGATTAATTTTTGATTAATTAGGATAGCATATCAAATATCGATCTAAATTTTGTATTTTGAGTAACATTATTAATTTATTATATTATTAAGCAAATTTTTATTATTACTTACTATTACTTACTAATTATTTTAATTATTTATTCGTAAGTATTGCTAATTTAATTTAATGTCTCAGTTAGGGATATTTTGTTAAAATTGCCACCATTCTAGAATTTAAATTGGGTACTAAGATATATTTCCTACTAGTGTGTAAATTGAATAATTTAACACCACATATTATTATTTATTTCATAGTTAGAAAATATGCATTTGATAATACATTTTTTTTCTTTTTCTCTTACTGATAGTTTTATAATAAACTGATTCAGTTCTAAATTTTAAATTGATAATTGAGGTTCACTTTATATTTTATATTACAATCCTATTTCATTATATTTTTAAAATTACAATTATATATGTCAGCTATATAACCATGTAATGATCTAATGATATTTTTTACTATACAAATAATGTGCCGTTTTATCAGGTGTATTACGCGCCTATTCTTTCAAGCTGCATTCTTTTAAAGTAATTTTTTCAATGTATTATAAGAGAACTTTTAAAATATATATATATTTATAAAGCTACAACCTTTAGCTAAATTAAGTATATCAATTCCTTTAAATAATAACATTTCAATCTATGTAAAGTCTAATTTTTTTATGTCCATCTCTTTTTTTTTTAAAGCTATCATATTTATACCGACGAATATTTAAGCCGACGATCTTATTTTTCGTGTTAAATGGGCACATTAATGCTGGATTTTACGGTAATTTGTTTTTTGTCAGTTTCTTTTCACATAATTTCAAGTTTTTAATTATTATTTAAAAAAAAGGTGAGATTAGAATAATTGCATGAACACCGTTAACGTTTTTATTAATCTAAAATTGAAACAGCAATAAAATATTAAAATTACACAGGCATGATCCCCATAAAAATAAATCTTTAAAATTTTAAAAACACTATTCATGCCAGAAATACAGAAAAAAAACTCATTTTTAAATCCGTACTTTTCTTTTACAACAAAAAGGGAATTCTTTACATCTTAAGAAGACGAAACTTTCAAAAGGATAAGCTGGAGTTAAAACACTTTTCAAAGCCGAGTTTTATAGAGACTTGAGTTTCGGAGCAACTCTTTTACTTCCAATACCAGTAATCAAAAGTTTTATTTTTACGAGGATTTTGCCGAGATAACATGTAGCCAAGTGTTGCAACATTCAATACGAGGCTGCCAGCTGTTCAACATCTTTAGCCGAAGAAAAGGAGACCATTCCACGGAACACCGAACTAAGTCGGGAAGATGAAGAAACCGAAGCTCGAATAAATAAGGGTTAAGCTCTGAGGTAATTCCACCTTATGATTATAAATTCAAGAGAATATTTAACAAAAAAGAAATCTTCTTTAAAGTTTTTTACTTTATATTTTATTTTAGGAATAGCTTTATAAATTTAGGATAAAAAAGGAATTTAAGTACCGATTTTAGAAAGAAATTTTTTTAAAATAAAAGCTAGATTTATTCAATACTTTTGAAAATTTATTGAAGAATATCAACCAGATTTAAATAATAAAGCGTCTTTTTGTGAATGTTTTGTGTATCAAATCCTGCAGATTAAAGACGTAAGTTCGGATAAACTAAGGGCTTAAGTTTGAGATAATTTTCTTTCGTGAATATAAATTCTGAGTTTTTTAAACAAAAGTATATTAACCATATTTTTATTTACTGAATTATATAATTTTAGCAATAAAAGAAAATATCAAAGGAGGTATTAAGAGGATAAGAGCACTTTATCATATAAATAACGAATATTAAAGCATTAACTCTCCCCGATGTATTTTAAAGAAATTTAAGAATCATCATATTTCTTGAAGTTCCATTTGTTTCTTCAATAGCAGTTTTGATAGTTTCTTCGAACTTAAAATACTATTGGAAGAAATTGTCATGAAATACCATGCTTTTTGTGAGTTACAGTATTTATTTATATATTCATAAATACTTCTCCTTCATATCAAAAAATTAAAATACCTATAAAAAGAATAATTGACAACTATGTAACTGAATAAAATGTACTGTACCGTATGTAATTTATAATCGTTTAAATATTACAAGAGAGTTTAAAAAATTGTGTTTCTCCAAAAATTTTACAGAAATTGAATTAGGAAATAAATAGTGTAGATCTCTGAGTAATTAAATTTTATAAATATAAACACATTTTAAAATCGCTTTTATATATAAAATACCTTTTATATATATTTTTTTATAATGTGAGCAAAATTTTTTTTTGTATATTCTATGAGCGTATATTTTAGTAACTATGATTTAAAACCTTTAAATTTTATGATCACTTTTTTAAATCTAAATTTTTACCCTGCATAGTATCAAATTACTATGAACAATTCTTTATTGTTCATAGAACAATTATGAATAATATGTTATGAACAAATGTTTATATGAACAATATGTTATGAGCAAATGTTCATATGAACAATATGTTATGAGCAAATGTTCATATGAACAATATGTTATGAGCAAATGTTCATAAGAACAATATGTTATGAACAAATGTTCACATGAACTATTATGAACATTTTCATACTATTTTTGACTCTAAGATTATCATAATATTCTACATAATACTCTTATTCGAATTTTTCTAAATAGAAATGTATTAAATTTTCTATGAATATTTTTTTCTAGATTTCCTCTAAATCAGTGATTCCCAAAGTGGTCTATATGGACTCCCAGGGGTCTACGATGACCTACAAGGGGTCCACGTCAGCAAAAAAATAATTTGGGGCTCCATGAGGTGTAAATGGGGGTCTACGATAGTGGTTCTCATTAAACCAGATCATTACTTTAAATTTAAAAGGAAATTTAATTAAGTAGAAACCAGACTTACCTATTTAACATATCTATTTACTAAATTGAATGAAGTTACAAGGAGATAGCATAAATTTTATTAAAATAAGGACCCCGTTTCAGCCTTTCTTGCCAGAATTAAGCTAAAGGAGTATACTAATGGACGTTGCAAATTTTCCCAGTTTCTCATTTGTCACAGACAATCCACCAGGAAAAAGACGTTTTAACATACGTTCAACATTTAAATGTCCTTTTTTTTAGATTTTGAAACTAGGATTGAAAATGTTTTGACTATCGTAATACTACAGTAGGCAATGAATTCATACAGTCGCTTTGAAAAAAATGTCAGTTTACAAGAATTAGGCACTAACAAAGGTCAAAGTAAAGTTTATATAGAAACGAATGTCAATAATTTTGGCATTAAAAAGATATACTTATTATTTTTTCCATATTATGGAATACCTTGATTTAGCCTTTAACTGCAGTTGGGTTGCGCTTTCCAATCCCCCAAAAAAAAAAGAAAGAAGAAAAGACTGGACACTATTAACAGAGGAGATATTTTGGGTTAAAACCTGACAAGATTGATGTCAAATGTTGAAAATGTTTTATTGTATTTCCAAATTCATCCCTTCCACCAAAAGCATTTGTTTGTTGCTCAGTTATTTTATCTATTAATTTAAATTTAGTTTAACTAGTTAACATGTGTTTTCTTAACCATTAAACATTATACTTCGCTACAGTTAGAAATTTAAATCTTTTAAAGGAAGTGTAGCTCTATACTTGCTGTCAAAAATACATTTAAGTTGATGAATTTGCAAAAATTTAATATTAGGTAAGTAGGGGTCTAACCCCCAAACCGAAAAACATATCAAGGGGTATGTCTATGAGGCAAAAACGTTTGGGAACCTCTGCTCTAAATTTATGAAGTGTAATAAATTTCTAGTTGAATGATTTTTAAAAACAATAACCGTAAAACTTACTTCTAAATATCACAGTCACATTTTAATAATGTTAACGATCATATTTTATTTATTGTCCGTAGAAAAATAATATATAATTGATTCTGCTGTTACTTTTACTGTCTCAAATATGTTAATGATTCAAATGTTAGACAATGTAACCCTAAAGATTGTTTTAGCTGCCTAAATATAATTTTTACTTGACCACTTTTCAATACCTTCTTATTCTAATATTCAGCTTAATTTTTAAAAATTATATGATAGTTGAAATTTTTCTAATTATAATTTGTACTGCATTAAAGTAATACACATATAAAGTAACATAACCCATCGATGTATTCCAGCAATCAAGAGCGTAATTACGAATTGAAATACTATAAATTAATTATTGTGAACTGGATGATAGCTGTAAGATTATTACCATGTGAACTATATTTTCATAAATTAATTTTCTTGTTGTCACATTTTTTTGTCAAATGATTTTTGTAGCCCACATTTTTTGAGTAACGCTCCTGGATCAACAAAAACATTCCTTGCGCTTGTCGATATAATAGCCTTACCGCTGAAATATTCTCAGTCATATGTACACGTAGCAGGAGATATAAATTCGATTGTGTCATATACACATTTATTGTTTTACATTTTATTTAAATTTGAATTCCATTAAAAAAATTATACTTAAAATCCATGAGTATATAGGAATATATCCTATTACTGGCTAAAACTTTGATTTATGCCCATTTTTTAATAAAAATATTTTTGTTTTGTGTGAAATGAATATAATACTAAGTTATAAAATGAATGCTTTTTGAAAGATATTAAATAGTTTTTATGAATTACGGCACTTTTAAATTACAAAGAATTCCATAATGTTCTTCCATACCATAATGCTTCTGTCTTACGGGAATCTTTAAAAGTATGTTTTGGTTTAATTTCCATATATTTGGTTATATACCATTAAAAATAATCAATTCATTCTTTTTCTTTTTCTATAAACGTTAAATAATTTGAATATTTATAGATTACTTTCTTGACAATTTTTGTTCCCCAATAAAAAATCCGAGTACATGAATTCAAATTTGCAGTTTAGCCTTTCTTTAATACTTACATATGTGCACAAATTAAATGTAAGTTCCACTAGATTATTTCCTTTTTTTTTTGTAAGAGAATTGTACTTTTAACAAATTCAAACATTTTTTAATGAATTAAAGTGCGATATTTTCTTCACATTTAAAAAGTGTATATTATTTTAAGGAGTTAATGAAATCGTGGTAAATTCATTCTTGAATTAAGGGCAATATAGAATATCTTAAGTAAATTTTAGTAGGAAAGTGAAAAAAACAATTATTATTTTAGAAATACATTATTAAGTAGAATCAATTTCTTGATCCATAATTTTTAGTTTCAAATTTCACAAAGAAACTGTCTAGCACATTATAAAATTTGTTAGTTTTCAAAAAGGAAAGAAAATAACTCCAAGAAAGTTATATTTTGTCAAGTTAATTGAATGCGTTTTTTTTCAATAAAATATGATAATAATATCAAAGATTTTAAATAAATAATAATAATAAACAGGAAAACAAAAAAAAAAAATAGTAACACTTGTAGATTAGATTATTCTGAAAATTTTGTAAATAAAAGGCACATCTTAAATATATTTTAAACTGATTGAATTTGATAATAGATTTTCAAAGTAATGTTGCAAGCAATAACTGCGATTCTGAGATCTTAAATATATCAAATGTGTGAAATTTTGCTTAGTGAATGAATAATATAAGAAATCTATACGCATAAACCTAGTTATAATCAAGTTTGTAAAAATTATGCATTTACATAAAGTTCAGAAATTAGACATATTTTTAAGCTTAAACAGATTACAAAAGTTAGAATTGTACTTATCAGGGCAGTAAAAGTATTGAGATACGTCTGATTCAAAAATCGTGTCTCTTTCTAAGAATGTCTCCGAAAACCTGCTGTTTTCATTTTAAAATGGGAGAAGAGCGAAAAAAGACAGGGAATCAACTTTTTCCTCATGAGATTATAATCCAATTTTCTTATTTTAAATTAAAACCAATGATGCCTGTATTATAAAAAATACAATGAGTTGAGATGTTTGTTTCATCAATCTTCTTCAAATCTGACGAAACATTCCAGATATCGAAGAAGCAGCTTTCAACTGCCAACTCTAGAACATTTTAATCAATCTCATTCGGGTTTATCTTAAGCTTGAATTGTTCTGCAGCTCACAACCTCAAGACACTCGTTTGCGAAGAAAGAAAACAACTCAGTTCCGAAGTTCTGACATTTATCCCGTAGCGCCATCTTCACATGACACAAGGAACCACTTTTTCTTTTGTTCCATGGAGCGGAGATGTTCCACGTCTGCTGCTGATGTGTAGGCACAAAGCTTCCGTAACCTCGTTCTTTAGTATTTCTGTTCTCGAAGGCTCTATGAGTTATGAACACTCATTTGCGCCTTTCACTAGACGGCGGAGAAAGAGAAAAAAAAAATGGCTAAGAAATAATAATAGGTAGATAACGTATTTCTTGTTTTTGCGTCAGAGCCCTTAATGCCTTTGTGACATTAGATTCTGTTGGAGAAAAATTGGTGGTGAACTGTGGCTCAGGTAATAGATTTTACCATCTTCCACCGCATTGCTTTTCTTTCATAAATAAGAAATTGTTTTCCAGCATCGTAAAGAATAAATATTATGAAGTTCAATAAAAGATGCTTCGACCGAAAAAAATGTAGGTTTCGTGAAATGGAATATTATTTAGACATCTGAAGAACCTAAGATAGTAGAGTTAACTCAATGAAAATAAATTCTTAAGCTGATATTTTTGCTTGGCTATTATTAAACAATGGAAAATATGCTTATAATTTTATTTAAAAATAAATATATGTAATAAAGACATTGGTAATTTTTTTTAAAAATTATTTTTGAACGAAAGAGGTCAGTTTCGAATTTATATATTATAAATTCAGATAGAGTTGATGACAGTGTATCTATTTTCGGTGGATATTGGAATATATTTAGCAACAAGTTATTGAAAAATATCGCACATATAAATTGTTTTGAGATAGTAAAAGATGCTGGTATAAAATCACTGCTTATATTTGTATGTGTTGTGGTTAGTTTGACAAACAATATACTTTTAATATTATATTTAGATAAGCTTCTGTGAGTTTCTAATGACTTATTCCAAAAATGTATTCTGTATTATACAATATATACATTTCAAAAATACTTTAAAGCATTTTCGGTACTTTCGCCAAGCTGGATTTATTGGCAACACACAAAATATACGCATAATAAAATGTTAATATATAAATGTTAGTTCTCATTGGATTATCATCCATTGTTGATGCATTATGAAAAAGACGCTACACAATATAAGACCACGGCTTGTTTTGAAAATGTGGTGGTAAAAGGTTAACAGTGTGAGTATTCCATTTGGTGCCGGTTGCATTATTTTTGGCGACTTTATCACCTGCGCCAGGGGCACATTTTCTACATTTCTATCATACCACATTTTCTTACTTTTTCCTGAGCTATTACCATCATCATAAATGGCTAAACAGCCCAGTTATGAACAAATACCTTCCTCTTATGATTTCACCATAATGACTTCTGATTGATCTTTGATCTCCAGTTCTTTTCATTAATTGAGAAAAAATCAGATTCCACCGAATCAGCCCATCTCAACCATTGTCTTTTCCGCCTTCTGGTTCTGGTATATCTAAAAAACAATATCATTTTTTTTATTGTGTCACCAAAATACATTCGGATCACATGAGCCAAACAGATCATTCTATTTATCTTGATGTATTTATAACACCAAGTTGTTTGTATATCCAGTATAATTCAAAGTTGAATCTCCTTCTCCAATTAAGATTATCCTTTATAGCACCAAGTATGCTTCTTCTAATCTTCTTTTCAAAAATTACGATAGTGCTTTCTTTTAATTTTGTCATTGTTCAAGTTTCGGATGCATATGTTAAGACAGGTCTGGCTAGTGTTTTGTAAATTAAAAACTTTGTTTTTCTATAAATTAACCTGGATTTTATAAAAACCCTTCTTAACCCCTATTTTCCAGATGTATGAGTGGTTTTTATTTCAAATATTCTATTATCATAAGTAACAATTGAACACATGTAAGTTAAAACTTTGCTGCTTCAGATTTATAACAACATATTTCAAGACAATGGTCTTGTACTCTGTTTTTGTTAAGAACATGCATTTTGTTTTATCTTCATTTATAACCCAGCCCATTCATCTTGTTTCTATTCCAACGGCAAGAAATATCTATTTCAAGGAGGAAAGAGATCGAGAAATTACATCAGTGTTATCAGGGTGAGATAAATGTTGTATAGATCTAGAAAGTAAATGACCTCTGGTGTTGATATTCGAATATCGAACAACACTTTCTCCAGTTTGACATTAAAGCGTAAACAGGACAGTTTTCTAAAACGTACGTCTTAAATATTGATTTAACTTCTCAAGTCAATCTCAATTAACAATTACTTGTTTGTAAATAGGGGGTGGTAGATTTGAATGCGGAGGGATGTCAGCTTTAAAATTATCGTCAATAGAGTTCAAGTGACAGAAAAAAAGAACTTTAACCCCAAACAAACATATATTTACTATCAACAACATTGGGTAAACATTATCAACAATTTATCAATATTTTTCGGTATTAAAGTATTTTAAGACAAAGAGATAATATAACAAGAGACACTTTCGTACAACTGGACGACGGGGATGGTACGTCCACTCGGTATGAGTGAAGTCGTAGAAGTGATAAGTTGTAGAGGGCGCTACAAGCGACAATAGCGGAAGTGTACAAGGTGCCAACATACGTGTTAAATATTGATTTTATGGTCTCAATTAACAGTCACTCGTTTCTCAATTCATGGTGGTTAAAATAGTTAAAAAGATTGAGGATATATGGGAGCATTTAAAAAGAAGGTTTTATTTGTTTTAATTTAACAAATATCTCCTTCTTACACTGTAATGTTTCGTTTAAAAATGTCACCCATTACCTTAAACAATAAACTATTGTTTTTTTTAATAATATAACATAGTTAAATATATAATTACTTCTTTCTTACTGAACTAGTGATATGAAAACTACTAAAAATACCTATTTAAAAATAAATACGGGTTAAAGTTTTGTGAGATGTTTGTGCGAGCAAATATAACGTTTTTCACAAATAATTTAGGCACAGATAAGTTTAATTTTGCTTAATCAATGAACAAAACAAACAGAAGAAAAAAAACTTAAATAAATTTGATAAAAATTAAGAACAACAAATAAGCAATACGAATCCAATACACGAGCTATACAACAATACATATGATGACCCTATAGAAGATTTACAGGAACCAGTTTTGATGAATCCGATAATGCTTATGAAGCAGTCATAAGCTGAATAAAGCAAGGATAATGCACCTGCTGAATAATGGGCTTAATAAATATGAATAGTTGGCAAAGTACAAAGAAATATAAAGGAAAGCATCTGTTTGTGTACACTTACTTTGTCTAGACTATCAAATGACATACAACAGATACACCAATTTATAATCCGTGAAGAAAGCCTAGAGTATATAAATGTAGGGAATATATATATTACTGAGGCATTTACAAAATAAATAAAATAAATGATGAATGTAAACAAGATGATTTTAGCCCTACATTTTAATGTTTTGTTTGTGCAGTATATAAATTCTGCATATATAAATCTTCGGCTGGTTATTTATTGCATTGGCACACATATTACAGCTAAAAGAAGAAATACTTGTTATAAACATTCGTATTTTTGTCATTTGATATATATATATATATATATATATATATATATATATATATATATATATATATATATATATATATATATTTTATATATATATATATATATATATATTTTCTCGAGAAACTCTATATTGAAAATTTTTTTCTATAAAGAGAACTTTTCCGGGAACCCTTTGAACTTTTCAGATTTTTTCGTAAAATAACCTCTCTAGAGCGGGGATTTTTTATATAGCGAACTTTTCCTTTTGTGTTTCAATTTTTTGTTCTCCTTTTTTTTTTAAATATTTCTGAAAAATTTCAAGTTATTTCTCTTTCACATTTTTGGGGGGGTCATAAATCTTGAACTGGTTTTATTAGATCCTAAATCTCTGATATCAATAGAGTTCTGGACGTTTCATTCAAGAAGTGTAACCTTTAACCCCCATTGTCTAGTTCACTAGAAACATCTTCGATATTCTCTTTCTCTCTCAGTGGAGTTGTTCGTGCTCAGATTATAAAATAATGTATGTTTAATATTACTTGTATGCTTTAAATTATATAATGTCCTTAAAATTCATTCATTTTAGTGTAAAATTATTTTCATAATATTGAGAAAATACAGTGAATTCTTCCACATTCTTTTTTCTTGTTTTCCTTGCAGCTTTTCTTTTTTGATGGATAAGATATATAAAATAAGCATATACTAATTTTAAAAACGTGTGAATAATTACTTTTTTAATATATAGTGTTTATGAATTCAAAATTTGTTTCATGTGGTTTATAAAGTATATTAAAAGATTTAAAAGATGAACCTCTATATAGCAAATTTTCCATATAACGAATTTTTTTCCGGGGGCTTAGCGACTTCGTTATATGGATGTTCGACTGTATTTTTCTATGTATATATGTATGTGTGGGTAATCGCATAATCAAAAAAAATAATCGTCTAAAGTAACTAGCTATTATTCAAAATAAACATAAATAAAAGCAAAACCAGACAGCATTAGTAAAAAAATAAATAGTCTTAGTAGTGTATTGGCAGACACATAGGGACTAAGTTTCAGGTCACGTAATTTACCTGTACTACTGGTAAAGTAAATAGGAAACCGAATATGTCCTTATTAGAAGATTAAATATATTAATGATACTATTAAATAAAATTATAACAGGAAAAATATGTAAAATTAAAAAAAGTATTAGGGTATATAAAAGGCTTATTAAAATAATTAAATATACCCTTCCCCAGCACATCACCAGTTTAACCTTCCCACGAATACATATGTATATATATATGTGTTTGTGGGTATATGTATATATATATATATATATATATATATATATAAAAAGGACGTGTGTGAGTGTGAATTTAGTTAATCAGATATTTCTAAAACTTGTAAAGTTCATCAAAGGTTGCACTTCGAAAACATTTATCTCACATTAATAGCATTTTATTTGTAATTATTTTCTCTAATTAAATCATATAAATTCGCTTCATATCTTGCTTACAATTTGCTATCTATATCCATTTATCAACAAATTTTAAATTTAATGAATTTCGTTAATTGTTTGCTTGAGTGGGGATGCTTCTGTGGTACAGAATACGTTAAAAATGTACAAGAAATCTTATTGAAATATTAACAAGAAACAAAGTTAACTAAATCAATTTATAGGATTCAAAAAAAAAAATATTCGATGATGAAAAAGAAGAAATATCCGAAGGAATTAAAACGAATTATCCCTAAAATATAATCGTGATATTAAAAGTAGTTGGAAAACTAAGATATATGTATATATGCACACCCGTACAATAATTTCAACGATACATTTATTGCATACGAAATGTAAATGTTTATTCCCCATAGCTCTGTTAAAAAAAACATTTTCCTAGTAAAATAAAATACATATTCTCCATTAAAATACATTTTATCCCAAAATTGTCTTTTATAAGGCCTTTATTTTTTTAAAGGTAAAATGGACATTTGCAGCAAATAAGTGGATGCAGAAGAAATTCCATTTACATAAAATTTTATGGATAAGAGAGTGTAGTTAGCTTGAACATTCAAAAATTCCTATTTGAAAATGTGCCAATTTTTTCCTCAAAGCACATTTTTTAAAGTATATATATAATCCTCTTTTCTTGCCTTTAAAAAGTGTTTTATTAAATAAGTTACATTTTTTGTATAATATAACAATTCAAATTTATTGATTAAAGAGTGCATAGCACTAAGACATATTTTGATTTATTTTTAAAGCAAAATGTAAATAGATGGTGAATTGTAATTTTTAGAACAATTCGCTTTCAATAAAACTTAAAATAACATGGTTTGAATACAAATTGATAATTTGTAAATGCATTAAAGCGGAGCACTTTCGTACTAATTTACACCATGGACCAAAAAATTAGCACACCAAGAAGGAGTCATCAAAATGAAACGTAATTTTACATACGTTATGATTACTTTGATATATGTAAATGATTAGAAATGAAAGAAATGTGATCATTTATTTCAAAGAAAAAGGCAAAAGAACGGATGATTTAATACCCTGTTGAATCCTCTCTAGCACGAATGCACGATGCGATACGATCAGGCATTGAGGCATACAAGTTCTGTATGATGACTTGAGACATTTCGTTCCATATTTGTTGTAACCTTACCTCTAGTTCGTTCACACTCGTGGGATACGCAACTCGCCGTCCCAAATGATCCCAGATATGCTCGAGTGGAGACAAATCTGGGGATCGGGCAGGCCAAGGAAGGGTGGTAACAGTGCGGAGACAACCTTGTGACACCCTTGCCATGTGAGGCCGAGCACTGTATTGTTGAAAAATGGCTCCTGGGTGCCGTAGAATGAGTGGCAACATATGTGGTAGCAGGATGTCATGGTGCCACGAATCAATACTAGGGATGACCGTGTTTTGTAGGCAATTGCACCCCATACTATTACACCAGCTGTGGGAGTGGTTTATCGCTGTAAAGTAAAGACAGGATTGAGGCGTTCACCACGAGGTCACCACACATGAACACGATTGTCATCACTGCTGAGATTGAATCTGGATTCGCCGCTAAAGACGACTTTGGGCCGTGGGTAGCCTGGTGGTTAGAGCATCTGACTCCAGACCGGAAGGGCTGGGTTTGATGCCCAATGCCACCAAATACCCTCCTAGTACACACGGAGTACGTGCTCGATAAATAAGTGGGTTCGAAAGTCTTGTGTTTTTAATCACGAGTGCCGGGGACTGGAGAATATTTCCCTCCCCTCCAGTCCCATGGCAAAATTGTGGAGGTTGAGATAGGTGGTGTCGCCATCTATCGTCTCTTCGAAGAATTTGGGTGAGCTAATTCGTACTGTCACCTGTATGGTGCTCAAGGCCTAGGCCAACGACAGGCGTACTTCTAGCCCTTTGCCACGATGAATTTCATGGGCCTCGTTTTGACTACGTCAGACAGATGGCATTAGCCACACAAGACGACCTGGTTCCATTCCACTGCAGTCAGTTGCCTCGTGCGCGGCACCACACCAAACGGAGGCGTCGATGGACGGGGGGCATCAAGGGCAGCACACGTCATGGGCACCGTGATCCCAAATGTGCTTCAGCCAGGCACCTTCGTTTGGTTTGAGAAGACATAGGGGCCCGTAGTGAAGGTGCTACCTGTGCTTGGATGGCAGCCGATGAAGCAGTTGGTTGTACGCGTGCATTTTTTACAATGTGGCAGTCTTCTCGACAACTGGTTTTTCGAGTGCGCCCTGAGCCTGGTCTTCGTGTAAATGACTTTCTCGGATCCACTGGTCTCAACACCTCCTCACAACACAATCAGAGCGGCCTAATTGACGAGTTACTCACCCAGCTGACCACCCAGCTTCCATCATGCCGATGATTCTACCCCTTTTAAACTTCGGCAGCTGCTCATATTGTCTTCTAAAACGGCGTAACGGCATGTCTACCTCAGCTCTTCCTTTGTAAACGATTCAGCACACTCAAGCAAGCTTTGATTACCTGTTTAATTCTCCACAGAGAATGACGTTAAACACCCTCTACCGGCTGTACGTAATGTGCAATCACGCTTCATTTCGAACAATTTGCATATTTCCCCAACATGTACCTTTATGCCAGGTTTCGTTAAGATCCCGCTATTATTTCTTGGTGCGCTAATTTATTTTGTCTATGAGTGTGTATGAATGGCTAAAAACTATCAGGACTAAAAAAATTACGAGACCATTGGAAAAACACCTATTTGAAAAATACTTACATTGCTAAAAACACAAGTTTTATTGAAATATCTGGAAATTTTTTTTAAAAAAAATACTTTCAGTTATTTATTTTAATATTTTATATTAAATAACTCTTGAAATTTCAAATTTAGTCAATAAATAATTTTAAAATTTCAACTGCATCAATGCATAATTTTTAAAAAAAATACAGGAGTACATATAGGACAAATATATGATATAATGCTATTTTACTGTTAACGCTCATTGTAGATGTCATTTAGACAGTACATCGTAATTTTAAAAGTATTTTTTAAATAAGTTTTTAATCGATATAAATATATGTCTCTTTGAAAAAAAAGGAATCATCATCAGTTAGTTTCAAGAAGTTTAATTATTTTGATTCCTGTACAACAAGGGTGTCAAACTCAAAGGCTTACTCGGTCCAAACAAACTAGGTTTAACTTTAGTTGGGCCTTAAAAAAGAATGAATATTCATTGAAATAGACTTTTATATCGAATAATACGTTATAATCAATAAATAAAAGATCAAGAAAGTTTAATGTTTACGTCCTCACTTTGGACATCCCTTCTCTGCTACTATGAAATTTTGATATTGTATTATGTATTACTGTGTTCGGATATACTGGTTGGGTCTCATAAATGTTCTTCATAGATCACGAGTTTGACACCCCTGCTGCTCACGACTTTTATGTATAATACTTTAGATTTTTCTGAAATATCTAGATTTGTAACGTCTATTTAAATTCATTATATTGTCATAACATAATTAAAACATAACTGTAAGTTTCGAAAATTAGATTATATTTTAAAGAATTTTTTTATAGAACTGTATATTTGCACTGTACATACAAATTGGAGAAATATTTTAATTTAAAATAAACTGATTTTTTAATATTTTTTCTTTTTAAAAATAACCATTGACTATTTATTCCTATTTGAGAGACAAAAAGTTTTTTAGGGCAAACATGCATTAATAATATATTCTAAAACATATTGCTATACAAAAAAATTCTCATCGACCATTTTACACATTCCTTTACATTACTGTATGTAATAAACATTTATCACACTACGATATCCCTTACTTTTCTTCAATCACGACAGAACCAGGTAAACTTGAAACGCAATTTCATAAATTATGTTACCAAACAGAACATTTGTCATCGATACCCCTAAGTCGAGTTTACCAACTTTAAAGACATATTATCGACGATTATAAGTGCTTAACGCAAGAAGATTAAAGCAATACTAATTTCTTCCTCCACCAGAACTCGTCTCCTCCAATTCCAAATGGCCCCACATTAACTATCAGGAAGAACTCAGGTCTGGGCGAAAATTAATTAATTGTGGCATTTTAAGTGCAAAGGTTTACCGCAGCTTTATTATTTTAAGAGAGATTAACATTTTAACACTTGTTCTCGGGTCTACCTCGCGATATAATTTAACCCCGACATCCAGTTCATATATTTTAAAGAGAACCAGCCAACCACGTTTAATAACAGACGAAGGTTATTAGTTATTTCGGAGGTTGGTTGCATTAGATGTGGCAGCTTTAAGTGCCAGATTCCTAAATTTAATGGCATCCAGTGTAGGCTTGTTTTAAAAGACATTTGCATATGCAGCTGTGATATTAGATTTATTTTGTCATTAAGCGGTATTCAGTTTTATGCAATGGAGGAACCTGTTTAAGCCTTAATATTCCATCGTAAGATTAGGTTGTATTGCTTTTAGGGTATGAGATCCCGATGCGTGATTTAAGTTTAGAGCTACACTTGATATTGGAAATTTTGAAAGCGAGGCATTAGCAAAAATGAAATTAGGGTTGTTTGGAGAAGGGGTGGTGTAATAATTGCTGTAGATCATCATATAATGTTGATTTATTAATAAATAAGCTCATTACATTTAGCTCTGGTAAAAGGATTAATTAATAACCAAATAATAATGGAAGTTTCAATTTTCATTTGCCTATATATTAATTATATAAGGTCTCTCAGTACTTTATCGAAGCATCTGAAGTTAATTAAAATAAAATTATTATACCTATTATATATTTATAAGAAATCTGTATTATGTGTTATATAATATCAATATAAAATAATAATATAACTTTACACCAGTTTGTGAAATATGTAGTGCTAGACTTTCCAATTCAGATTAAAATAATATTTCTCTGAAATAAACCTTAGAATTATGCATTCACTGTATCGTTTTTTTTTCAACATGTCTCTTAGATATAATCCCTTATTTTTTTGTAGAAAGTTACGTTATGAAAAAATTTTAAAAAAGGTAATAAAAAAATAAATAAATTAAGTCAATTCCTACTTAAGGTCAACAAAGATTTTTTTTCGTTTATTAAAATTAATTAATGAATTAATATTTGAAAAAATCTATATTAACATCAAGTGTCGTCCACTACAAGCTTAAAAAATGTATTTGAAGCCAAGAAAAAATTTGATAGAAAAACATTGTGGCACGATCTGTTGCAGGTAGTTCTACGTTAGAAACAACGCAGATTAAAATTAAAAAAGAAAATGTACTTAATGAATTAATATTTGAAAAAAAAACTGTATTAACATCAAGTGTCATTCACTACAAGTTTAAAAAATATTTTTGAACTTCAGTAAATGAATTAAAAAATTTATTAACGTTTGAAAATTTGAACAATATATATATATATATATATATATATATATATATATATATATATATATATATATATATATATATATATAAATTTTTTGGGAGAAAGTGAATTATAATCATAGGAATTGAATGAGTTTGTTTTTAAAACATATAATGTATGATAAAATCTACATAATTATTGATACTTAAGTGTTATCAAACACACAACATTATATGAAACAAAGGATCTGGTTGCCAATTCAGCGCGACACACAGGAAACAGAAGTTGCCAACTTGAGTTATTAAGAGAGTTGGCGATTGTTAAGATAATAAGTAAGTACCTAATTATTTTATCCTGATCCTAGCCAATTGAAATGAATATTTTGTTGTATTAACCAACATTTTTTTCCCTTTTACTTAATATTTACCTTTAAAATATTAATATAACACTGAAATGATAAAAAAAAAATGATAAGTAATGGAAGGATTAAAGTAAACCGTTATAAGTCATAAAGTTTGAAAAAATTTAAATTTTCGAAAAAATGTTACTTATGAAATTATTTCAACACGTTAATAATGTCTAATGATATGACTTTATGGGATGTGGGATGCCCAAGATTTTGAGATGAAAAGAAATGGAATAAATTTAAAATAATTTGAAAATATAAGACACATATTACACTGCTAGCAACCTTAAATGCAGCACCAAGAAAGACGAGATGCACAACAAAATTTATTTTGTAGATAACATGTTGACCAAGTATCAAATGATTATATTCATAGACTTCTGTGAAGTGTGGTTCCTCCCAGAATCAGTAGCCAGAGTAGCCGGCATTATTGGAGATCACCGCTGCCACACGCCTCGGCATTGATTCAAAGACACTTTGGATGTGTTCTTGGGGTACAAGAGACCAAGCAGCTTCCACACGTTGCCAAAGCTGATCTGGTGTGGCAGCTGGGGGTGTAATCTGGATCAATTGTTGAGCAACCATGGACCACTTGTTTTCTATCAGCGAAAGATCTGGAGAGCGAGCCGGACAGGGAAGCAATTCAATCTGGTGATTGACGAAGAACCTTTGGTAAATGCGTGACACGTGTGGTCGCACATTATCCTGTTGAAAAATGGCTGTGGCCAAGCCCTGAAGGTAAGGAAAGATAACTGGCTCCAACACCTCAGAGATGTAGCGCTGGCTGTTTAAAGTACCGGCAATGCGTACTAGAGGAGTGGGAGAGTGATATCCAATACCGCCCCATACCATAATACCCGGTGCAGGACCGGGGTGGCGTTGCATAACACAGCTGTTTAGCATCCTCTCTCCACGGTGTCTCCAGATTCGAATCCGACCATCGGTGTGTTGCAGACAGATGCATGACTCATCAGTTAAGACATCTTTATTCCATTCTGCCGTCCACATCCTTCTTTCATCGCACCATTGGTGGTGGAGACGTCTGTGGTTCTGCGCCAAGGGTAGACCAAGCAATAGACGTCTTGCGAACAAACCACTCTGATGTAACCGGCGTCGAATGATAAGCGCAGACACTGAATGATGCGTTACAGACTCAAAGTGCTGTGCTATGGTTCGTGATGTGACTGAGCGATCCGTCTTTGCCGTGCGCACAATTTGCCTGTCCTCACGTGAAGTAGTGCACTGAGGTGGATACGATCGACCACGTTGATCCGTCGTACCTTCCTGCATCCAACGGTTACATATCCGAATTACAATTGTTTGGTTGCGTCCAACACGACTACCGATTTCCCTGAAAGATAATCCACAATCTCGGTGGGTCACTATCCTTCCTCTGTCAAACTCGGATACTTGATCAAAGGCTGATCGCTGTTTTCTACAAGGCATAACTGATCGTTTTTTGAAAAAACCACAAGAAAAACACAATTGCCGAACTTGAAATCGTCGAAATCTGCAATCCTTAAATAGCGTTTTGAGGTGGCGCCACAGGCGCACGTGATGTGTGTCTGCGCTGAAATTCTACTCATTTGCATATCTCACCTCCGCTAATGCATGTTGTAAATTTCATGTTATTTGCATGCTTCCTTCAGGGTGTTGCATTTACGGTGGCCAGCAGTGTAGATACAAGTGTAGCATAATACTAAGGAAACAAAATGTAATTATTACTCATTATATACTGTATTATAGTTAATATTTATTTAAAGGACATTACATATACCATTAATCTTAAAAAGTAGTATTCTATGAATAACAAGACATAACCGTTTCGAAAAAAAGACCTCTAAGCATGTTTACATGTATACCTTAAATTATGTTTCTAAATGTATCATTAATTTATACTTCTATAATTCTAAATTATGAGAGTTCTTATTTTGTTATATTTTAAGGGATTTTACTGAGGGTAGACAGCTGTGCTTATTAGTGAAGAGAAGTATTAATCTTGCTAAAACAAAATAAGTGATTTTTTACACCCCCTGTTTTTTAAGAAGAGATTTGGAAAACTTTTTAGTTTGTCTTCACAGACATTGAGTTTACTTATAAAATTTTAAAAAAACCCCAATTATGTCTAATTAAATAGAATTGACTTTCAATCACAATTGCTCAGAACATCAATTTTATCTTTCAATTTCAATTCCTCCAATTTTCTCTCTCTCTCTTTCTCTTTTTTTTTTCCTTTTTTTGAAATTCTAATCTTTATCCAAGTGACCACTACATAAAACACAGATCCAGGCGCAAATGAGTCTTTTATCTGAAAAAGTTCCTCAATGAGTTTTCGACAAGAGAATGGGTAAACAACTTTGCTCAAAGAAAAGAAAAGGAAAAAAAACACAAATAAGGGGACGTTCCACGGCTGCCAGCCATGAATTCTTATTTAAGGAATGCCACGAACACTTTTCTTGTCTACATAAGGGCTCAGAAAGTGGTAATAATCGCCGCGTCATGAACCGGATTTATAGATTGTTCCTTTGCGTACGTTATTGAGAAATAGTGATTGCAAGAAGAAAATGTTTAATAAAGATTAAGGGTTTTTTGTTTAATACTTTAGAGAGAGAGAAAGTTTTGTCGTGTTCAATGATAGTATAATTACTATTATTTACAACCTAGAATATGATTTTACAATTCATGCTAAATACTTTGAGATCGGTTCATTTTTTTTAAAGTAAAATGATTGGCCAATTTTAAGATTTGTCTCGTGCAGATATCAAAAGTATTTCAGCAAAACTGTTCATAATAAGAATTGCTTACTAGTTTTGAAAAAAACATAATGTTCGGTGTTTATCAATAATAGACAAACGGGAGTTATATGCATTTGTTTTCATTCGGATATGAATTTCATAAATTATTACTACGCTAAAAGAATTTGATTATTTTATATATAATTTGTTTTATATTTTTAGTTTTCATCATTTTCTAAAACGTTAAGTTATCTTTTATTTGTTTAAATTAGTAAACAAGTTTGGTATAAATATGGTTAATATTTTTAATTTTCATAACACTTGCTTTGTTTTGTGCATATCTTTTCTTTCGGTTAATTTTTATTTATGTTTTTTCATGTTTCTATACTTAAATTTATGCTTTTAAAATATTTTGGAACTTTTTTTTATTTGAGTTCTTTCTTGTTATGGTTGTTCCTGCTGACTCTGGGGGAAGGAGTTTTCTTTTCCCTAGATTCTATAAATTTCAATTTCTTGTGACATGGTTTGTTGCTATTTATTATTTATTTTCTTTTTCTTATGGAGAACAAATTTATATTATAATTGTAGTTTTTTGCAGCTTCTATTTTTAAAACCCTATTAAATTCATCATACATTACATTACATTCTCCTTTTTTCAGCTGCGTAATATAGACAAATACAGTTATATATTATATATATCGTAATACAAGGACTGGCATTTTAAAACTTTGTTTAATGCCACAATCTTATTTCCTGAGACATAGTGTTAGCCAATGTGTTATTTTAGCCATTTAGATTCTAATTTTACATCTAGTTATATTTATCTATATTGCTAAGCTCTATGTACATATATATATATAATTGAGGAAAGACATATATCGAAATATCTTGATTACATTTGTATGTTTTTATTCTTACCATAATTCTAGTTGTGGAATTGGCTGGAAAGCTCCTGAAGTATGGAATCAATCAAACCAATACATATGGATTTTTATGGATCAAAAGTAGGCTTTTGGTTGAATATTCTTGAAATAATAATGATATAGATTCATTATTTTTAGAGTGTATCGACTATCAATTACAACTGTAAGGTGTCCATCGGTGCTTAAGTGTTCAAAAAATCCTCTTATTGAACCCAGTTCCCGTTACGACATTGCTTTTGCCATCGCAAGTAAACTATTTTTCTTTGAACAGTAACTCACTTTGTAAAGTACACATGAGACTCCATTCTAAAACGCATTTTCACGTAATAAATTAAAAATAACAAACCGTGCGCTATCTATTTTCCGAATGTTTTCAACAAAATTCCCTTTTGGAATCTCGTATGTCATTTATTAAAAGACCAGAGACGTGGAAAGAAACTTGAGAATGCTATCACCCTCGCCAGACTGACATTTTTCGCGGGATTAATGAAATTAAATGTTTGTATTTGAATGATCCTAACTGGGAAAAGTACTAACAGCACTTCTTTCGTCACTGCTGCTTCTTTATTGAAATAGTTTTCGAGACGAAAAGAAGAAGAGGATTTTGCATCCAATGAAGATAAATTTATTTCTCGGATTCTTTGGCAAAAATTAGAAAATCAAATAAAGAACATTAACCTTAATTTAGTACTTAAAGATGTTCTTTAAATGTCCCAGCAATTAAGCTTCAATGGCACTTTTTTGTGTAGCGTTATTTTAAATGCCGTCTCATTGAATAGCGAATACTTTTAGAACGAAAGCTTTCCTCATTTCGAATAAAAAACTACACTCATTACGAATGTTTGTTTAAAAAAAAAACCCTTTTTTTTTTTTGTGGAGGAAAAAATATATAGCTTCTTGATTTTTGCGAAAAGAGCCAAATGCAATTAACTCGTTGTAAAAGGGTTTTATTCGTATTTCTAAAGTAAAATCTTTTTTCTGTCTCTTAATTTTTTGATTTTCTATTTTGATAAAAGTAAACTATAGCATTAACATTTTTTTTATATTTATTTAAAGATTATCTGTTTTGATCATCTCAATTAAAAGAGAGTAGATAGACTTTTTATTCAGATTTTCTTAATTATGGAAATAGCTCGAAATGTATTGATAGAATTATTTATCAGATCTAAAAAAAAATTCTAATTACTTTTTTCTAACGGAATAAAGTTATCATTTTTTAAAATTCGATTCAAATGTTTCAGCTCATTATTATCGAATATTTGTAATTAGAAAACATTGTAAATGCAAATATCCTTTTTACTTTATATTTTTTGAATCAAAAATCCTTATCAAAATGAATAATTTATTAAATGTTAAAAATTTATATTCATGATCATGAAAAACATTTTACAGGTAAGAAAATAAATATTTCACGCATTTTGTTCTTTTCAAAGTATGATACTACTGAAAAATATTTCGCAAAATTACTATTTATTCAAAGTTTGTAATAAATAATAAACGATTGCGAAAAAGAAGTCACAAATAAACAAATGAAATTTGATATGCATGAATATTTAAAAAGCAGAACAACGACCCTTTTTTTTCCCAAACAGTAATGATATTCGAATATTGACAAATCATTTTAATGTATAATGACTATAAATTATTTTTTAAAATGTTCAAAAATATGCATGGAAAACTGTTTTCGCTACTTCTAATGTTTTGTTGTTACAGGAAGATCAATAGAATCTTTTAGCGATATTTCACCATTTTAAGGGTAACTCTAAATGATCAAGACTTCAAAAAGAAAAATTTTGTACTTCTTCCTAGTTGAAAGTTATAATTATAAAACTATGAAAAATATTTGTAAAACAATATAATGACAGAGAAAATTAGAAATTATAATGTTATAACATTTTAAAACTGCAGATAAGTAAAAGAGATGATAATGAGAAAAAAACTTTCTAAGATAATTAAATGAGTATAGAAAAATTTAATGAAAAAAATTAAATGGAATATAATAATCCATTGAATATCTTTTTTTTAAAAATTTAAATTATATAAAATGGGTTATAAAAAGTTTGAATGCAGTTTTTAATGTTGTATGTCGTAATCTTTGAATTTATTAAATTTCCATTTTCCTCAAATTATATACTGTCATCTTTAATTTTATGTAAATAAGTTGATTTTTTAAAAGAGAAATTTGTTTCGTTATTTTTCAAAAAGAAACATTTTAAGCCATGTGCAAATGTTAGCTTTCCATAAATTAGATGAATGTTTTATTTTTCCTTTAAAACATACTTAATTCTTCTTGTAAGTTAAAAATTTCATTTTATCAAAATAATTCTTCCTAAAGGAATCGAGAAAAATTTAGCATGCGAAGTTTATTTTAACGAAAATATGTTTAAAATTAATTTCCCCCTGAAAGTACATCTTTAATTAAATTTTGGATCTCAAAGAGTTTTTTTGTTTAATTGCATACTAAATATTTTAACTATTTTGTCATAAACATACTGAAGTCATTGAATTACTAGCACGGCGTATTATATCCTAGAAACCTTTTTTGGAGAGTATAAATATATTTAATTTTTTTACTTAATTGAAATTTTGAGGATTTGTTTAAGACATTGCAAAAAAATAACACTACTACATGTGAATGAACATTTTCTAGTATCATTATACAAGTTCAGTTATTAATAAAGAAACTTTAATGAAACTCCCTAAGCAAAAAATAAAGCGAACAGCTCCAAAAATATTATTTGGAGAAACAGTGTTAAGTTAATGAGCCAAAAAGATTAAGTTTCCTGCGGAAATAATTTGGTCTCAACAGAATCATTTTCTGCAACATATCTGGCAACAAAAAGTACGGAAAACACTTTTTTTTTCAGATGAAAAAAAAGGAGAAAAGCGAAAACAAGTCTCATTGTCATGTAAAAGCAAGTTAACAAATTAAATGAGCAGCTAAATCACGGCTCTAATTTGCATTCCTGCCATTTTCCTAAATATAATTCGGTGAAATTTGTTTTTTAATATAAAATAAATAAATAAATAAATAAACCTCTCTTTCTAATGTGCATAGAAGTTTTTGTCAAGATATATCCTTGCATGAAATGTGTATATTTTTAATATTAAATTTAAAAAAAATTAACACTTATTTAGTGTACATATTTTTTAACATTTATTTAACATATGCTAGTATAAGTTCGACATATGTCATAAATTAAATATTCTAAAATGTAACGATTTTCTTTTCTTTGCTTTTTTAAAAAAATAAACTAACATTTACAGGAAAAAAAACATGAACATTGATAAAAATTAATCATACCAATATAGTTTTTGCTTGGATTGTAATACAATAAAAAAACACCTTATATTCAAATTTACACAATAAGTTACAAGATAACACAGCATTTTAAAACTTGTAAAATCAGATCGTATATATATTATTTCAGTTAATTTAGATATATTTATAGATATCTTTATTAAATTTAATTTTTATTTTTCCAATACATCCCTATTAAAAGCATATTAATCTGTAATTATTCATAAGTGAAGGGAAATAATGCCAAATATAATAACAAAATATGATAATATTTGTTCAAAATTGGTAGTAGAAACAGTTATCGAATAATTAAATATATATATATATATATATATATATATATATATATATATATATATATATATATATAGAAAGAGAATATAAATCTCGATTTTATGACACATAGTATTTCACTAAATGTCCCCAGATACTGTTGAGTTAAGGTCATTAGGATGGGTACGATTAGAAATAATTTCAAATACCATATATTACAGCCTATAATGTGCACCTATACTTTTAAGCTGCAATTTGTAGTTTTTAGGTATATTCACCGTATAACTCCGATTCCTTTTTTACGAAGTAACGTGAAATGTTCGTATATAATGCTTTTATGCTTTTGAAGTCATTTATTCGAAATATCATCCTAGGATTTTGCAAAAATAATGTACTTACAGAAGAACTACAACTCTTTAAGTTTATAAAAATTGCATTTTCTTTTAAATAACCAGTACTTCGATGTATGTTGAAGTCTAATTCTTCTTTATGATTCTTTCTCTCTTTTATTTTTTTTAAGTTATCTTTCTTATATCCAACGTATTACCTGCCCCCTTGAATTTATTTCGATTTTATTTTTAGTTTTAAAAGTGCACGTTATACCCCGTATTGTACAATATGGAAAAAATTTACAATAAATGAGTAAATATGTTTATTACCCGATTTCTGAAAAAATTGCATATATATATACATAATTGTCTGAATGTATTACTATATAATTGTATACATTATATTGTAAATATTATGTATTGTGTATGCATTATGTATGCAATTTTCTGTAATATTTAAAATAATGTAAGCACATTTAAAAGTTTTCCAAAAAGGCAAAAAAAGGCAAGGCAATTTTGCAAAATAAGGCAAAAAATTCAAATCATCAACAATATTTAAGGTTGTGCTTGCATGTTATAAGATTAATACAAAATCTGAGTATTTTTTAACAAAAAAGTTGACAAATTCTTCGGTATTTTTTTTACTTATATAAGACTATTAAAAGTAAAAAACTTTGCTCGCAAAATAAAAAAAAATTCTTCTTGAATATGTCAAATTTTCCAATGCTTTTTACTTGTGTTGTAACTTTAGTCTGATGTTTATCTAAACATTTTAAATAAAAAAAAATATTTATTGATAATATATTTGAAAGTTTAAAGAATGCATTTTTCTAAATGGATATATTTTATACGCGTATA
This sequence comes from Trichonephila inaurata madagascariensis, assembly GCA_019973955.1. Classification (NCBI taxonomy): domain Eukaryota; kingdom Metazoa; phylum Arthropoda; class Arachnida; order Araneae; family Nephilidae; genus Trichonephila; species Trichonephila inaurata. The sequence goes on from BMAV01024809.1 coordinate 72,016, forward strand.
AACTTTGCTTTAAATGCAAATTTTTGTCCCGCTTTGAAATCTTTTCCAAATTTTTATCCAAATCTGTGCAAGAGAAGACTGTGCTTTGTTAGAAATAAAAAAGCTGGGGAAAAAAAGAAAAAGAATAAAAATTTTAAATGATTCTGCTTATTCAACTAAAATGTAGATTCAGGAAAAAGAGAAATCATGATTCTTAGCTTACTTTCAAAAGATTTAGTTATTCTTTTATTTTTTTCCGTTTTACACTATTAGTTAGTTTTTTTTCTTTAAAAATTCAATATTTCTTATGGATTTATATTTTAGCCGAAATATGTTGAATTTTTTTTGATTATTTTCTGAAGTTAAATTGTAATCCGAAGAATTTATATGCCACAATATTAGTGAATAAGAGTCAGTTTGGCAACACATTTCAAAATCAAATGTCATCAAATTGCTAAATTTGGCAGCAAAAATAAATATTCAATAAAAAGAGTCTGTAAGATTTCACAATGATCATTTGGAGGAAAAAACTTTAGAAACTCATTGAAAGTCGATTTCTTTAAATGCAGGACATTGCGGGTTAGCAACAAAGCAGTCAACGCTTCACCAAGAATGCTTTCCTTGACTTCATGCGGTATTGTGACATCGGATTTGCATTACTGAGCTAACTATGGATTTGTAGTATTGCCAATTTTATGTTTGTTGAACGTTTTTCAATTCCTACTATTAGTTCACACTCTCTATATATTTATTTATTTATTTATCTTGGTGGAAATTTCAATCGTTAATAAAATACATTTTAAAGCACTCAATTTAGCTGGAATTTTATATACATGATTATCATGATTATTTTGGATGACAATACAGTAATTTAATTATATATAATAAAAATTAATTGATTAAAGACTAACTAATTATTTAAAGAATTACAAATACCGCCCCGTTAGCATCATTTTTGGTCTTAGCAACCATTTTGGTAACTTGTGTCAAAACTTGAAAAGGATGTTTTCTCACGTTTTAAAGCATTCAGTTGAACTGAAATGTTTATACACGATTGTTTTGGATGACAATCCGATACTTTAATGATAGTTAATAAAAATGAACTACCACTTAATAATGTTATTCTGTCATACGTATATATATATATTTATATTAATTGTAACTATTTAATAAAAGTAGCTAAAATAAAATTTTTCTTTGTTGATCTTGTGATATGGTCACTCTATGGTGACCATATCTTTGACTGTCAGCGTGAATTAGAGGTGTGGGATTGTCAAAATGAATAGGCATTTTAAAATTCTTAATATGACTTTATTAAGAATATAACTTAAATCTCTAATAATTTAGATAAATTTATATAAGTGAGAATCTAATGAACCAAACACACACAGCGATAGTTAAACCGTATCGCGTAATTTAAACCACTTTATCTAAATAATTATATTATTCACCTACTCTCAATTATGATAATATTACAAGTCCTAATATCAAATAATCAGTCCTACCTTAATCCAAACTAAGATTCTATCATGGTACAGAAACACCTTGGCGTGCGTGCAATGGTATGCACCTTGTAACAATGGCTCGATATCTTTGTAACTTTACGGTAGGCCGTCAATTCACACTCGTATCTCTTCCAAACATAATTTTTCCTAAATTGCCATACTGCTTATTGAAACTTCTGTTCTTTTAAAAGCTATCTTATTTGCATTTCATAATCGTATTTCACTTCTTGGATTTGGGTTGGAAAAGATTTGCTATTAATCTTGGCCGTCAAAAACCCAGAGGTTATGTCAAGAAAAGACGCGTGAGCCGTCACAATCTAAGTAGGAATTGACTTAAAAAAATTTATTTTATATTACTTGTTTAATAGAGTTAATGTGTTGTACTTTTGAAAAAGTTACAGAATGAATAACGATTAATTTCGAAAGATCCTGCCCGTTTATTTTATGGACAGTTTTAGCGTTTTAATACGATCTTTAACCGAATAACAAGAAAATTTGCAACAAATGGATCGAGGCATTGGGTGCATAATTTCATGTTCATTTGATATATATAGTAATTGAAATGTATACTTTAACTTCAAATAGAATTTCAAAATAAAATTAAAAGGTAGTAGTTAACTCCTTCCTTTTTCCAGTTTAGCGGTCTTAATTACTTGTGATTCTTCCGAAAGAACTCCCCTTTGCGAATAAAGGAAGAAAAGTTTTTCTTCCGTATCATAAATCTTAATTTTCACATTGTTTACTGAAATCTAAATCAATAGCACCTTTCAGGTAACAGAGGGAGTCTCCAATGGATCGATACAGAACACTTCACGTGATCAGCAAGAGCCAAAAGTAAAAGAACACTTTCTGAAAACACCGTTTGTAATTAAAGGCGCTGAGGGTTGTTTAAAAGTCTGCGGTTTGTAAGGAGCGGATTACATTTCCCTGTAAAACACCTTTATTTAATCAAGAGTGTTTGTTTCAAACACTGGATTACATTTAGGAAGTCTGTAATTGCAAATCATGTAATATTTTTTTCCCTGTTACCTAGTACCTTCAACTTGAAAGGATCGTGCTGGTGTAATTCCCCGTTCAACAGTTCACTTAATGAAACTCTTAAACTATTTTCTGCTATGAATAAATTTTGAGGATTGAGAAACATAGAGATAGGTTCTTCTTTATACGTGTTATTTTGAGTTTAAACGCTCTTAACTTTTTAATAGTAAATGAAGGCGCTTAAAGTAATGATATTTAGAAACTCTAGTTCCTACTTTGTGTAGCAAACTTTAATTTTTATTTCAATTATATCTTTTTCTCAGCAATTTAAAGGAATTACTTTGAAATAGTACTTATATACTTCATAAAGCTTGGAAAATTTTATAATGAGTGATTTGGTATTTCTTTAAGCAATTTTGTGCGTAATTTGGCAAGAATATTTAAAATTTTATTTTAGCAGTGCATATATTAAAATACATATATTAAACGCATTGGATGGAAACTAAACAAATAAATATTTAATTCCTTCTTTCCTCAGTGGCTCGACAACCCAGGGTAGGCCTTGGCCTTCTCAAGAAGCCTTTTCCCGGCCAGCCTTCTTCCTACTAGTGTTCTCCAATTTTTAGCTCTAAAAACCAGGATATCTTTTTCTAGGCCATCAATCCATTTTATATATGGCCTATTTAATAACACGATAAATAATTAATATCTGCTAATTTTTTTTTCAAAACTGTGATTCTATACCAAGAATTTATCAATACGTCAGGATCTTTTCTTTATCAAGTCCAAAAATCAACTGTATTCAATAAGTTCACGTATTGCATGATCACGTATTGTACCTATCTCACAACTCCAAACAAGAAACTTCAAACTAAATTCAAGCTATAGAATAACTCTTTTTCAAAGATTCTACATTTAATCAGTTACAGAAACAGTTATCAGCAAAACATTATTGCAAACGATTTATATACGAACCAATTTAGTATTATTTTTAAATAAGTCTTAACTTCTCAAGCAATTTATAAGAAAATACAAATCTAATCCCCTAAATGATACTTCAACACTTGTTTTCAGAAACATTTATAGTCTAAGTAATTTGATGTAATTAAGAAGAAATGTGTTAAATACGTTTATTTAAGATACAAGAGTAAAGGAATCTTAGTTGGTCGACACGCTGTGCTAATGTAATATGATAAAAGTAATATCACACGCGTAGATTACTTTAATTACCTTAAAAGTGTCTCACTCATTTTCATTCTTCTTCATTTATTTAATTGTCTTTTAGTGCTCCTCTCTTGAGATTACTTTATTTCCTACCAAGCTGAAAATGTAATTAAAAGGGGAAAATGAATTCGTAAGTTTTTCTACTACTCTGAATATAATGTCATATATAAGAAATTTCTTTCATGCAAGCGAATTCAAACACGTTTTAGGATAAAGGGTTTCTGTTTTTCTGTTTTTACTTTATTTCACTATAAACCATTTACAACATTTAACAGATTATATCGTATTTTCTAACGAATTGTCGTAATATAATTTGAAGCTGTGAAGCTTTCGAATGTGTGTTTATCTTGTTCATCATTTGTTTTATTTTATGTAAATATTATTTATATAGTATACCCATTTTATTTTTCATTTAATATAGTATAAGATATTCTTTAAGTTAGTGGTCTTTAAAAATCACCTATACATTGTTTTTGAAAATTTTTTCAAGAATTACATTCACGAATTAGTCGATTTTAAGTCATAGAAATAGCCCACGTATATATGTATTGATTAGTTATTAATTCCACTCTTGAAAGTTACATGAGGGATACTAATGATTGATTTTGTAAGTTCAAATCATGGACAAGTACCGAAGGAAACACTTAAGTTGGCACCCTATTCAATTAGCTCTCATACTACGCCAACGTTAGAACCTTGATTTTAGACATATATAATGCGCATCAACTCTTTTACACCACGGATCTATCTTAGTAACATCAGGATTTGACACTTTTAACCCCTTAATTGCCGAAGAGAAGTTACGAAATTCACCCCAGCTGTCACGATTTCCCGTAGACCCCTCATAGTTACGTGGTTTATTTGGGGGGGGAGGCGTTTTTTTCCACCAAAAAATTTTTTTACTTTTCACTTTAAGGTATCCGACTACGTTCGGAATCGTGATTTTGCAAAAGCGTATAAATGGATAATATTTATGATATTTAGTGTCACCTAGATTAGAAAATGTATATAAAATTGTTTTAAGAATAGTATTACAATACAAAATTATTTAAAAACAATATTTTGACAAAAAATGAACATAGAATAACCCGTTTTCAAAATATTCTCTTTTTTGTGAAAAATACTTCTATTATAATAATATTTCGCCAATATATAGCTCACACCTCTGTACAGAGGCTCAACTAGAATTTTTGAAATATATAACTTAGAAGTGGGTTTATCCATGTTTTACCACAACAGAGGGGAGAAATGTTAAGTAAAAAACGCCGATAATTATTTCAATCGGTTGTAACTCTGAAAATAATGTGAATGTTTCAAAAATCATAGTTGAGCTTCTGTACAGAGGTCTGAGCTATATACAGGTAAAATATTATTATAATACAAACATTTTTCAAAAAAGGAGAACATTTTGTAAAAAATTATTTTAAGTTAATTTTTTGCCAAAATATTGTACTTAGATAATTTTTTTTTGTTAAAATATCGTTAAAACAATTTTATACATGAATTCTAATCTAAGTGCCACTAAATATCATGAAAATTATCCATTTATGCGATTTTTTAAAATCACGGTTCAAAACGTAGTCCGGTACCTTAAAAAAAACGAAAAGAAATGGATAAAATAACAAATGAAAATAAAAATTTTAATTTCTAGAGATAGAATATAATAAAATCTAAATTATAATTTTTTTTAACTGTTCTGTGATATATCCTAAAACATGTTTGAACACATAAACCAGTATCGCATTCAGTGCATGCGTGCAAAAAAATTGATGCACTTCTATTACACACGATAAGCGAAACTGACAGCAAATGAAGAATGGAAATGAGTACACTCAAACGGGAAAAAAAAAAAAAAAAAAAAAAACTGCTTAGTTATGAATTTTATTGTTCCTGGAATATACTCTTTCAAATTCTTTCCCCACCACTTTTCTGAAATAAAGTAAATTCCTTAGAAGTAGTGTCAATGTCATGTTATAGTATTTCAAAGCCAAGGAGTTAATTTGAATCAGTCCTCCACAATACAAAAAGTCCTCCTTTGGAAGGACGAGTATACACGTCCGGGGCACTAAAAGCACCAGCTCAGTAGAACGTGTATACACGCGCGGGGCACTTTAGGAGTTAAACCACTTGGCAAAGGTTTACCAAAGCCCACTCCTCCGGACATAAGAGCCGACAGTTTAAAATTCCCCCAACCCTCAAACAAAGCAGCTGACGCCAAGTTTGACTAGTCTCCAATAATTTAAGCTATAATAATAAAAAAGAGGTTAGGGTTCAAGTGTGGTATAGGGGGGCCACTTCGGATTTGGCTATTTTTCTTAGGATTTGGCGATTTTTATCTTCATGTTATGGTGAGATATCGAATTCATTATAAAATAAATAATAAATAATTCTGAAAAAAGTACCTTGGCGACCACTTTTAGTCGCCAAAAAAATGGACTGCGCCAAGTGGCCCCCCTATACTACACTTGAACCAGAGGTTAGTAATACATAGTATTTAATTAATTAACAAAACATGTCCATTTTAGTTTCATTTCAGCTTATAGCTTTCAGCAGTTTTTTATATTTACGTACAGAAATTAAAATCTTATTTGACTGGATTTCACATTTTTTAAAAACAAAACAATAGTGTAAGTAGCATAGCATATGCACAGATTATTTCATACAGACCCAAATTATTTCATTATTTTAGTTAGTAAAGCAATATCTTTCTCAAAACTATACATCTTAAAATATAAAATGATGCTAAACGTGATAGAGGAGCAGATAAAACATTTCGACATTACATTACATACTTTCAGGAAAGTGTTCTTTTTAACAGTCATGAGGTAATGATGATGGAATATTGTCTCCATTCCAAGACAGATCTTTCGAGTCAAGTTTAGTTCGGCGATAATGAAGTAAATTTATGACAGCACATTCATCAACACTGTTAAATTTCTTGGAAGATGCTCACAGAGTGAACTTGTCTCATCATATGATTTATGAATTAAAGTTCATTAACGAAAATCTCTCCCTGAAAAGTGTTAAATGCTTCTGTTTTAAGTATATTTCGTAGACATAACTTTCTTTAGAAACTATAAGAGTTATAAATTAAGCAACTGCCCGTTAATTAATATACATACTTTTGGAGGTTATTTTGTTAGCAATGTGTGAATATGATGTTCAATTGAAAATGGAATGTGAAAGTAATCTTGTTATAATGAAAAATAATGATTTATATTGTTGAATATTTGTTCCATTTATCAACAATAGCGAGATTAAAGATGCGAAATAATATTCAAGAACAATGATCATTATAAATAAGTTACTTGTTTGTAAACAGAAACTTTTTCCATGTCAACAGTATATCATTTGTTACACATCAACAATACTCATCTAAATGAATTGATAGTAAATTTGAGATTCCTTGTTTCAACAGACATTGCTCATAGAAACAAGAAGTACGAGTGTATGATTTCCCATATTAAATTGAATAATTGAATTAATTAAAAAAATATATAAATTTTACATTTTGGTCTCTACAAAAAGTTTGATATTTTGTAAGATTTCAGGTGTAATCTAAAACAAGATTTGAATACAGAATAAGTCAATGGATTCACTTAAAATATATTTGAACAATTTTATAAAATATTTCTAGTCTCTGGATTTCGTAATGTAATTCAAAGAAGAATATTATCCATCGAAAAAAGGCAGTCATCAATACAAGGTAAAGCCCGTTTTCTCAATACTCCCAGACCATGATCGATTCTTGGCATCAAATGTCAGTAAAAATTCTTTGCGAATTATTGGTTTCTCAAGGCAGTTCCAATAAAACGTATTTTATTGGAGCTGATGAGCTAAAAAAAAAACTTTGGTGTGTTTTTTTTTTTTATGTTTTTTAAAATCCTGAATATTTGAATAGATTTTTATTTTACTGGGTTTTTTCTTGAAGTAAAAAATTTTACTATAAACGTATTGAGATAAAAAAAAAATATATTGAATTACTTTATACCATGTTATTAAAACACTGCCTGCTGGGGGTGTAGTTGGTTTGACGCTTATTATTTTAGCCCAAGAATGCGAGTTTTACCTGGAACAACTAGGTAATTTTTATAATCTAGAGAATCGACAATATCCATGTCGTATGATTATGCGGCTTGTAAAAGATCCCTTGAGTGCCTCTATGGCTGGTGTTCTTTCGGTAAAACTAAAATTCTTTTTAGACTTTTGCATCATCAGAGCTCATGTGCTCCCTCTAGGCAAGAAACTAAGCGCGATTGATGTACCACCTATACCCCATAATAAAAAGAATAAAAAAACGGTAATGGTTATACATTTACGTGGAACCTTAGAGATAAGAATAAATAATAGCTCCTTGGGTATGTACTAGGTCTGTAATGGTAGGAAAACCAATTAGCCGCCCATTAGAAATTTTTCAAATTTTTTTTTATTGAAACAGGGTAATACAATTTTGGTAAAAGATAAATAAAATACTTATTTTCGACTTCTTCTGAGTCTATCCATAATTACACGCCTAAGTCTAAAATGACATAAATTTTTTAAAAAATTATTTCATAAAAATAATGCTTGTAAACAATCTTTCAGATATATTAACCATTCGTATGATTAGAATTAGAATATTTCTGAAAAATAATTTAGGAAAATACATTCTTTCCACTCAAAAATTATAATTAGTTTTTTTTTTTTTATACCGAAAGGTTGCGTTAAGTTAACTTTCCAAAAAAAAAAGCTTTAAAAGTTTAAAATCTGAGCCCTCAAATTATGAATCGTTTTACATTTTTCGGTAAAAAGGGTTTTTAAATTCTTAATGGTTCAAGAAATACACTTTCAGCCTAACTTAGGTAAAGAAAAGAGAAGAATTTTTTTTATAAGTTGTATTTCTGTGCACTTCAGAATCCATATCACTTTATAAAAAATGTAGTTTTTTATTTTAAAGAAGCTAATTTGGCCTACTTTAAATTTTTTTTAAAGGGGGTTTTAAAGTCACTACTAGACGACTTGGGGTATGGGCGGATTGTTTTGAAGCTCATATAATTTAAGCTTATACAATACATGCGCGATGGTTTGAAAGGCGAATTACTAAGCCAGGACAAAAAAAAAAAAAACATAACATTACCAGAGTTAAAGTGTACTTTCCACCTGCGCAACCAATGTTTAATAGAATCAGGATTCGAACACGCAAATGCTCTGGAATATTGCCAGACATTATATTATTGTTTTGAACTCTTGGCTACTTCAAACCTTTTAGAAGAAAGAACCCAAGCTACGTTAAAACAATAAAGGGAACACTGAAAAATTCAAATTTAGATTTAGATAAATTCTAAGTTTACTCTCGAATTAGAGTCTGGATTATTTATCATCCGTATTTATAACATTAGTATCCATTTTTATATCTACTTTGTGAATCCATTTTTATCCGTTAGTTTAAATTTTTGAAGATTTCTGAGGGCTATTTACAATGGATCTTATAACATTGAGAACCCCCCTGAAATGACGAGAATGACCTACCAGTTGCAGTCCGTTCTTCATACCTCTACACCAGGGGTGTCCAACACGTGACCAGCCTGTAAGCAAATTGCAGGCCGCCGATTCTTTTTTTAAAAAATTTAAATATCAGGTTTTTAAAGTTTTTTTTCATTTTGAACTTTATTTGAGGGGAAATTTATATATATATTTAAAATCCATAACACATATAGCTATAGAACCTTACTATTCAAGATAGGAAAGATTAGGCACAGTAGTACAATAACAAACTCCTGCCTTAGGAACCAAGATTGCAGGTTTAAACGTTTTGGGGTAGCCAATTTTTACCTGTAATTTGTGCCACTGAGCCAATATATATATATATATATATATATATATATATATATATATATATATATATATATATATATATATATATATATATATAATATATTTGCCTGTTTCCTGTTCTTGTTTTAAAATAAATCCTTTTTGATAATAGAAATGTCCTTTAGATTAAAATATATTTATATTTTATCCAACAGTTACGTTTGATATTTCTAAAATAAATGACTTTTTTTAATAAATTCCGAATTGCATTATGCATATCCTTTACTATGGATGGTACATGATTTTCAGTGTGTGCGACTTTCATTTCTCGTCCTCCTTTTCTGTTTGGAGTGCCCAAAAAGTAAGAGGCAGTCAGAGATGTTTTTTAAAATTTTAAAAAAAATATTCAGGAAGGTTAAGATAAAGGTCAACGTATAATTAATCGTTTGCGAATGACAGCACTATCAAATTTCAACAATGAGTATCGAAAGATCAATTAAAAAAACAACAACACCGTAATTTTCAAGAGAATGGCACAGCTATAATATTTTAAACATTATTTGATAATTGCATTATTTTATATAAACATGATTATATTACCTATGTCCGTATGCATGAAAAATAATGAAAACAATAATAATAATTCATTCTGTTTTAAATTTTCCCTCAATAAATGTTTTTTTGTTTCCAAATCTGATATAAAGGTACATATTTTTATGTGCACCCCGAGATTATAATGTTTTTCCGAAGTGGCCCGCAAGGTCATTTGGGTTGGATACCCCTGTTCTACAACATGGCTATGTAAAGATTTTGTGCCTCGACAAACTTACGCGCATCAGGTCCTCTACCTGACGGATCTTATCAGTATTTTAACCCACTATTTGACAAAAACACCTGCCACGTGTTCACGGTCATGACCAATGGACAATCGTGGTTACGCAGTTCAACTGGTGTCCTGCTTTTTATATCTGTCGCAGGAAAATGACGAAATTAGGAATTTCGTGAAATCCCTCAGGGATTGGATCAATTGACGAGAGATGCTAAAACAAAGTGTCTCTTCAAGGTCATTTCCATAATGAAAGTAAGTGATTTTATCAAATCCTGAGCTGGTTCAGTGAAATGATGGAATGAACTTGTCAGGATTTGCATCGTCAAATCCTGACAATACAAGGACTCGATCCCTCCAGGTGTCCCCCTCCCCACCTGGAGGGATCGAGTCTTTGTATTTCCTAACCATGCAGGTAGTACTATCGATCCCCTAAATATCAACCCCATATCTTTAAAAAAATGTCATCATAGGATTAATATAGGGATTGATATTTTAGTGTTTAAGCAACCGAGAGAAACATGTTACACATCAAGAAATACCAGCCTAATTTTCTAATTATTTGTTTATTAGTTTCGAATAAATAATTTGTATTTCATTGACTATTGTGCTGCGTATTATTTACTTCTACGTTTAATAATGCAACATATTTGTTAAATTAACACTTTAAAGCACTTGACAATATTATTTCATCATTTCACTGAAACATGTCACGGATTTGTTCAAATACCTTACTTTATCAAGGAAATGACCTTGAAGAGACGTCATTTTAACATCTCCCTTAGACATTAGATGAAGTTCCTAATTTCATCATTTTCCTGCTAAATATCCATACCCTGGCAACAGGGCTTTGAGCAGAGACAGATCTGCTCTTCAGCCCCTTCACGTCTTCATTTTAGGAAATAATGGAAATGAAAGAATTATTCATCAAATACAAGCCAAATATTCTGCCCTACAGTCTATTGCGGTACGATAGGGTATTCATACTTATTTGTATACAATACTTTTTGCTGAAACTCTAAGATATATTTACTTAAAGTAAAACTAAGATAATTCCTTAATCTTTCACAGGTATTAAAACTAAATTTCCATACTTATAATACTAACTATTGATATTTATCTATATTACTATGGGTGGAATTTCTACTCCTTTTAAACGAACACGGGATATCATTTACACACTTCATTCCTATGTTTATACATAAATAAAATATTAATTTCAAACAAGTCAATTGAATTCTATATTTCTCTCATTTTAAGTTTCGTGTTATTATTCAATAACTTCACTTATTGAAATATGGAAGTTTGGAGAGTGAATACCAACCCAGGTGTTCTCATCATCTCTTGTTTGAGTCTCAAAATTATGAGGTTCATCGTCAGCAGCCTACATTCTAGAAGTAATCGATCAGTCTCCGCGTTCAAAGAAACATCACTCGAGAGTTTTAAATTACTTTGTCCGCTACTATCGTAAAAGATTGGAATGGATTGGGTGATAGAAATGTCTCTGGTATTTCTGTTGCACTTCATAATTTTATTGTTCATTTTAATTCTTCTTAGCAAATGCTAGATCTTTGTGTACCGAACATTTACAATATTTAAGTATATATATATAGGATGTCCGGGCTTAAAGTATCCAAAATTTATGACTTATTATTACGGAGCTACCCATCAGAATGTAATGAACTGTTCCTCCGTGGATTGGAAACCCCTCCAAGATTTTGGGGGGCCTAGTCCGATCGGCCGCACGTGCTCGTATTATTCGGCAATCGCAGACGATAAACTTATTACACTGACTACATCAGTAAAGTCGTGGACGCTACAGCAAAATGTGCATTGCGTACTTTGCTTAACGGAATTTAAATGAGTCACGTGTGTACAGCAACGTGTTCGAACAGAATGGAATGCCGATCCTGCAACATCAAATATCCAACAATAGGAGAGAACTTTAAAGGAGATGGGAATTTTGGTTTCTCAAACTGGCAAGTATCCTTAAATTTTAGTAATAGAAGACACTGTTGATCGTGTGCGTGATTCATTTTGTAGAAGTCCTGATAAGTCTATTATGCAAGCCAGTAACGACATTCCATTCTGTTTGAACACGTCGCTGTACACGCGTGACTGATTTAAATTCCGTTAAAAAAGAGCGCACGACCTTTTGCGGGATGTCCTCATCTTTAAATGAAATCAAAAAAGTTTTCCCCCCGATTTAAAAATGAAAGGCGGCGTGGACCAGGTAGAAAAATCTCAAAGGGGTTTCCAATCCCATAACAGCTCATTATGTTCTGATGGGTAGTTCCGTAATAATAAACCATAACTTTTAGATACTTTAAGCCCGGACAACCTGTATTTTATGACATTAGAGATATATGTCCATGTGGCATAAGAATTTAATCTAAAGGAACATAAATAATACATAGCATCTCATTTATATGTCATCTTGTCATTTCCCAAATGGGATTTTCAAAGTACCTTGAGCACAAATACAACAATACCTCGATTTAAATCTTTAGGTAAATGTTTCAGGATGCCCGTCCTAAAAGATGAAAGGGCACACATACATTTAAACATGTTTAACAAACGTAAATAAAGAAAAAAAAAGAAAAGATCCACAGTCTGCAAAAGAACGAAAAACCGTAATCTTTGAGTTGTATAGCTCAGCCCACCGTTTCAAAATCCAAGAAACTTAAATAAAAGTCCGTTTAAACCGACGTAAAACTCGGAATTTTTATCTTTTGAAAAATGACCTCAACTTTTCCCCATTTACTAGGGAAGTCCTGATATTTCTTTTCTTCTGAGAAGATTTCGTATCACATGCAAAACACAGAAGGAAACAAAATAAACTTTTCTGAAACTGGGCCAAAAGAGGAACTATTCATCCTTTTAAGGTTCCGTGGAAGTAAATAAAATGAATAAAAATAAAGAAATTTATAAAAAATGGATGTCTGTATATTACAGTTGATTTTATGTTAAAAACGTATATATGGAGAGTGAGGGAAAACTCCCAGGGCTTTGCAGATGGAATGCACTCATACATGTATGATGTGCATATTTTATGACAGATGATAAAATTTGAGTATGAGAAATGGAAGGGATATCCATTTTGGTAATCAAATTAAAGTTTTTACTATAAAAAACCAAATTAAGTCAAATTTTATCATTTATTTTTCATTTGCTGAGAGATAAATTGTTTTTATTTCCTGTTTACAAATATTTTATGTAGGTCTTAAAATGATTCATGGAAAAACTAATGTACGAATCATCACGGCATTTAATTTAGTATTTTATAACAGGAAAATCAAATACATTTTTTTAAGTCTTATTATTATTTTATTGTATTATATCTTTTTGCTGCAACGCAGTAAATAGTTATGAACATTTTTACATTCAGGATTAAAATTGTTTTTTCGATTACTCTTCTTACGTGTTAAAATGAAACAATTAAAGCAAATAATATTACTGCTATTTTAACTCAAACCTTTTCCTGATTTCCCTCCGTTTTATTATAGTTTTGTCATTTATACTTTAAAATTGGTGTTGTTGTACAACAGGGATGTCAAATTAGTGGCCCACAACGAGCATTTTTGAGGGCCAACCAGTACTTAAATACCAAAATTTCTCCCGAATTAGGAATGTTTCCTACTTACGTTTCTATGAATATTGATTTTTTTTGCTGCGCACCTATAGATAAACCATGTTTGTTTGGCCCAAATTAGGCTTTGAGTTTGGCACTCTTGTTGTACAAAAAGTATAATTTATTCACTAATGAAGTTTTATTTTACTTGCAGTTTCAGAGAATAACCCGCATTTTACTAGCACCCGTAACAGAGCAATGCTAATTTTTTTAAATTTTAAAACGAACTTTTTATGTAGTTAGTATATTAATAACAGTAATTTTTTTTTCATTTAGAGGGTCCATGAGAAGTAAATAAAATCAAAAAGCAAATAAAACACATCAACATTTAAAAATATATTTAATTTTGAATATATTTTGAAAAAAAATTGAATTTTTACCTAAAAAAATTTTTTTAAAAAAACGACCTTTTTAAAAAGTAATTTAATAAAAATTTTTATAATTGCCAGACATTTATTCAAAAGGGCAAAAATTATTTATTTTTATTATAATTAAATTATGTATCTTTTTTTTAAAAAATGTGTGATTATAAATTATTTAATTTTTTCATTATTATTTTTCATACTAATATCATTAAGGAATTGATCTTTAAACTGATGACTGTCGTCAAAATGAAACGAAATTTTACATACGTATTGACTACTTTCATATAAATAAATGATTAGAAAATCAAAGAAAGGGATCATTTATTTCAGAGAAAAAAGGCAAATGAACGGAGGATTCAATACCCTGTTGAACCCTCTCTTGCGCGGATGCACGATACGATGCGATCGGGCAATGAGGCATACAAATTCTGTATAGTGTCTTGAGACATTTCGTTCCACATTTGCTGTAACCTTGCCACTAGTTCGTTCAAATTCGTGAGATGCTCAACTCTCCGTCCCAAATGATTCCAGATATATTAGATTGGAGACAAATCTGAGGATTGGGCAGGCCAAGAAAGGGTATTAACAGTGTGGAGACAGGCTTGTGACACCCATGTCGTGTGAGGCCTAGCATTGTTTTGTTGAAAAATGCCCCGGTAGCCGTTTCATGAGTGACAAACGCGGGGTTCGAAAGTCATGGGCATACCGCTAGGTTTTTTGGGGGGCCCAATCAATACTAGGGGTGACCGTGAGTGGCAATGGCACCCCATACCATCACACGCTGTGGGGCGGTGTGTCGCTGTAACCAAATCGGAATGGGCGTTCACCGCGGGGTCCACACACCAACCGATTGTTTACTGCTGGATTGAATCTGGATTCGTAGTTAAAGACGACCTGGTTCCATTCCGCTGCAGTCCAGTTTCCTCTGAGCGGCACCATTTCAATTTAAATTTATTGAATATTTTTTCCCCACTATTCACAGAGGGGGTTTTGGCGACGGGACGTAATTTTTAACCATGGAGGCCGGATGACACCTGGCGGCCAGCCCCCCCCAACTACCACACCACACCAAGGAAAGGGGCCGTTTCGGGGGAGATTTAACTTGCATTGTTGCCCCCCACGGGGGGACTTTAGTGGTACTGGGTTCGAACTCGTGAAAGGCAAACCAGATCCCATACCTATATCACTCGGCTACCACGGCCTCAGGCACCGTTTCAAACGGGGGTTGATGGGTGGGCGTCGGGCAGCATAAGTAAGGGCGCCACGCCCCAAAGTCCTTAGCCAGATGCCTTCGTTGGGTTTTAGAAACACAGGGGGCCCCCCGTGAAAAATGAACATGTGCTTGCATGGCTGCCGATGAAGAAGTTGGCTGTACGTGTGTATTTCTTACAATGTAGCGGTCTGCTCGACGACCGGTCTGTCGAGGGCATCCTGAGACAGGTCTTCGTGTAAATGACATCTCTTGAATCCACTGGTACCAACACCTTCTCACTACACAATCAAAACTGCCCATTTATGAGCTACTCGCCAGCTGACCACCCAACTCCATCATGCCGATTATTTTTCTCAAACAACGACAGCTGCTAATATTGTCTTCGAAAGCGGCGTAATGGCATGTTAATCTCAGCTCTTCCTTTGTAAATGATTCGGCACACTCAAACAAGTTTGGGTTGTACTCCATGGAGCTGTTTTATTCTCCAAGGAGAACGACGTTAACTGCCCTGTACCGGCTGCACGTAATGCGCAATCACGCTGCATTTCTAATCATTTGCATATCTCTCTGACATGTACCTTCATGCCAAATTTCGTTACGGTCCCGCAATTATCTCTTGGTGCGCTAATTTTTTGTCCATGAGTGTATATTGATTCTCTATTGTGCCAATGCTCTCCTTCTTCCTTCTTTTTTTTTTTTTTTAAATATTGTGCTTATAAATCTAGATTGCTTTAACTATGTTTAAATAATACTTTTATTTTTCTAATTTCAAATGTGTTGCTCTTATCCTTGTGAATCACGGGTTTGAGACCTAGTACAACTGAAGACCCGGCGTATAAAAGAACAGATTTACGATAAGTGTAGTAAGATGAGGCGCAAAGTCCTCCGGTTGGCAAGGTGTGGTAGTTCGGAGAGAGAGATGCCAGCTCAGGTGCAGTCCTCGATCATAGCTTAAAATTAAGTGGTCTGTCACCAATAGCCCGTGTGTTGATTTATAGTACGACGGTTAATATAACACTCCCTCTCATTCACTTAGCTTTGTATTCCGATGTACCATGTATAAAAAATTATATTTGCCTATAATTATACAGCTACTTATTATTTAAATGTTTAAAATATTTAAATTATTATTATTTTATAACTATTTAAATTGCTTCTGAATACATTTAACTTGTTTTCTTGTACATTTTATAATTAAAATCTCAGCAGTGAGCAAACACTCGAACAACTTACCATTTTTTTCTCAAACTGTTGAACATCTTGCTATTTTTTTCCTCGTTAGCCTGTTTTTTGGATACTTACCGCCGGAGTGTTACGACTATCATGACGAAGACCCACCACATAGAGAGGACTGATGTATGTTAAATTTGTCAAGACTCAATGTCCTGCCACAGCTGTGGTGTGGAAGTTAGAAGAGGGAGGTGCCGGCTTAAATGTCGTCCTCGTCACTTGACAGAGGTTCAAAATTAAGAGGTCTGTCGCTAATAGCCCTCATGTTACCTTATTGTGGGGAGTTAATAAAATTATCTCTCACATTAAAGATAAGCAATTTTTTTTTTAAATGGTATACAAATCAATTGATAAACTCTGAATGATGATACTAAATAACGTTGGAAGTAATTATTAAGTAACGCAAAAACTTATTTGTAGTAAAACCCTTACCTTCAGGTTATTTTAAACACTACGAATTTCTAGATTCTTAATTCCAAAACGTCCGAAAAAGTGTTTGCAATTTCCTAATTAATTATATATGAGTCCATTGTAGCGATAATTAAAAAAATATCTTTTAAGTGTATCATTAATAAATATTTGCCTCGATATATCATTTTAAATCAATGCAGAATTTAAATACATTCTTAGTAATTAAATTTATTTAATTAAATTGCGTCAATCAATTATTTCAATAACAAACTTTCATAAAATTAAGTTCCCTCGTTCCTTGATTAAATCTTACCTTTAGATTTTTCCAGAAATTAATTAAAAAAATTTACAAAGTGTTAATTAGTTTCGGTATAATTGAAGTAACGTTAATCTTAGCTGCCTGAAGAATTAGTTTTTTACTTTTTTTATAACTGTATTTGAATTTCAATAAAAAAATTAATTATAATTTTTTAAAAAATATTTGCATGCTTAAACGCTACCGGGTTACCTTTGAGGTACAAAAGATGAAAGTCAAAGTTTTGAAATTATGTTTACAAAGCTACTTTTTCTGTCAACAATTGCTGTTATTTTAGAATATTTTACCCTACATAACATATTTTCGTTCGTTTGCATAACTTCAAATTAATCACTTTTTAAGCATCAAAAATTTAATGACAATCTAATGAATTATGTAAGCAAGAATACTATTAAAACGAAACTTGATTGAAACTATTAAAAGAACCAGAAAGTGTTTAATGTGGTTTTCTACATTAAATTCAACTAGATTAAATTTTACTAAACTTTTAGCTGTAACGAAAAAAAAAATTTTCCTTCAAAAAGCCAACAAAAAAAATATTTTTTGGGTTTAGGTGGGGTCCCCAAAAATTTTTTTCCCCTTTTTTTAAAAGGGTCGCCTTAAATCTTGCCTTTGAAGCCAAAAAAAACACCCCAAATTTTTTTTCCAGGTGGGGAAAGCGGGAATTTTTAAAATGGGGGAAAATCCTTAAAAAAGACCCCGGGGGGGAATTTTGTGGAAGGGGGGGAGACAATAAATAAAAACCTTAACTATCCAAATTGTGGTGGCCCCCCATTAATTTTTAATTTTAAAATTTCTTTTTCTTGCATTTTAATTAAAATAAAAATTGAAAAAATTTTACTCTTGGGAAAACCGCTTGTACCAGTAATGGTCTGATTACAGTTTTTTTTCCCGGTTTCAAAATTATCGGATTTGGACCCCTTGAATTCTCCCCCAGCGCATTTTGAGAGAACACCACTGCCTTTTTGGGTTTGAAAAAAGGGGCTTATTTTTTCATCTCCAGTAATCAAGCAATCAAAAAACATTAATCTGGGGTGCCACTGAAGCAATAAGTTGTATGTGGTGTATCGGTCAGCTTGGCTTTATTCAAACACATGATGCAGGACCCAAACACCTGCTCTGATCACTTTACCAATCTGCTGCAAAAGTTCTAGTATGGTTAACCAAGTTAGTTAACAGTGTTTGGCAGTTCCTAGATTGTCTGATATGGATTTGCCTCCGTTTCAACCCTTAACATGTCAATGTATAAAGCTGTTCGTCTGGCTGAAAAGTGCGAGTCGGAAAAAATTTCAAATTTTAACTTAAAAAAACCACCTTTCATTTTCAACATCAATGGGTGGAGAACATCGCAAAAGAGTTTGGTATCATTGCGTTACTACACTTGTAAAACTGAAAAAAACATACAATGCAAGATATGCACGTGTTTTGGTATTTGGCGGGCATCCTAAATTTTAAAAAAATTAAAGATTTAAACATACTCCTTAGCAAAAATTTCGAAGCCCCAAGAAGGAGTTGTCAGATTGTGATGGAATTTCTTAGGGAAAAACATCCTGATCGAACATACAACTGATCAAATCTTCGAGACTAGTGAACATGAACTGCGGTAATAGCGCTTTTCTGTTGAGCAATTCTCAAAGTATAAAACCAGAAATAATAACGGAAAATTATTCTTTTTTTCATTTTAGCGTTGTGATTTTCTAGAAAAAACAAATTATGCCATCACGTTTCCGAAGACTTATAGGCAAATGAATGACTTCGAACGTGGTCGCATGTGTTGAGAACTCTGAAGCTAGGTGGTCAGACTGACAATAGGTCTCACCTGATACGTACAGACACAGCTGTACAAAGATACTGACAGCAATGTTGATGCGAGGAATTTATTGAGGAAATGAAGGCTTTGGAAGATCAAGATGCACAAAGTGACGCAAGATCGGATGATTGTTTGGCAAGTCGAAATGCTCAAACGGTATCATTTCTATTAGTCGACGTATTACAGCTTCTTCCCTACCTACCCTCCGTGGTCCTTACACCATTTCACGGCTTTTGATGGTGAGTTACGCTCACAGCAGCCTTTAAGACGTCTACCTTTGAACCCACCAAAATGGGGAATCTGTAGTAGTGTCGCAGCCGATCATCACAGTGGCCATCAGAATGGAATCGCATACTGTTCAGCAATGAATCCCTCTTTACTCTTCAAGCACATGACCATCGTCTTCGTGTCTTCTTGAGACCGGAGCCACATGTCTCAATCAGCCTTTGTTTTACAAAGACAAACAGCCATAATCCTTGGTATAACGGTATGGAGTGCTATCTCATATGACAGCAGGGCATCTATAGTAATCCTCTATACACCATTAAAAGCCAGATATGTTTATACCATCCTGTGGCCAGTTGTATTACCCTTCATGACACGTTATCCGAGGACCAGTTTCCAACAAGACAATACAAGGCTCATACCACTCTCGTGTCTCTGGACTGTCTTCGTGTTGTTAATACTCTTCCTTAGCCAGCAAGGTCACCAATCTTTCACCAAATGAACATGTCCGGGATATTGTAGGCGTCAGATTTGCCCCCCAAAATATCGCAGATATGGAACACCAACTGGTGAATGTGCCTGGCTTAATCCATCTCCTCTATCACTCTTTACCGAGGCGTATACTGATGATCCCCGCCAGGGCTTCCACCAACTACTGATTAGACATTCGCTGTTTAGTGAGCGTGATGGGCTAGGTTTTTTGAATTTTTATCTTTTTTATCTGTGTATGAGCTGTGTGTAAAATTATTTAATTTACTTAAAAACAACCCCCTTTTCAGGGGGTTGAGTTTTTTAAAAAAGTGTGTTTTAAAGTAAACAAAAACTCAACAATAAAATTTGAACTTTGAAGTACAAATGAGCTGATAAATACTAACTAATATCAATACACAAGAAACAACATTAATTTCAGGTCCACCTAATATTATATGATTATATTTTCACAATTTGTTTGAGTGAAAACATGCATTAATGTTTCTGAATGTCTGATTTACTTACTTAGATGCATAAATTTGAAATATAATTTAAAAAAAAAGGGGTTTTTTTGAATTATTTTAAACTGATTGTCATGTATCACATTAAATTTAATGAAATTATTAATGTTTAAAAGACAATATTATTAAAGACTTTTCCGAAACGGAAGACAGTGTGAGTGTGTGTGTGTAGTTCCAATTTTTAAATTACTTATCTGAATATGCCTAAAAATCACTAAAACATCAGTAGTTAGAAAGTGTTATATGGATCGATAACTAAAAACCTTTATGATATTTAATTGAAGTTATTCAGGAAGCCACCAAATAACATGAAAAAACTTCCAACTTCCACTTCCTTACATCCCGTAACAAGATTATTTCAATGGGAGAGATATTTGTAGTATGTGCAGGCCAGGACAACAATTCAACATTAGATCAGGAAGTGACAAACAACAAGCGGGGTTGCAATATCTTGGCGAAAGGTTACTTTTGTAATGCTTCTAAAACAGGTTGTAACATATTTGAAAAATGTAACACAGTTATTTAGATTATTAAACACAAGTTCGGGTCGTGTATCCTATGGCCGCACACATCTTAGCCCCTATGAACTGAATGAGACAAGGCCACGTACATTGTTCTTGGTTCTTCCGGACACGAATACGTCTATCATGATGGTGACCGTAGAAATGAAATATTATGAAAGATGACTTGGTATCCAGTTTTGTTATTACACCAGTCGCTGTTCTGAGCAACTGAATGCCACGGTGTCAAGAAAAGACGCAGTTACAGTCGTTATGCAGACAGTTCATGCTTCTTCAAGCACCCACATAATGATCGCGTGAGTACTTGTCATGCTAAAAACAGTCTCACTTAAACTGGTACTACAAGATTTCAAGTCCAACAATCGTATATTGGCCCATATGTTAAGTATCTACATATTTACACACTACACAACTTTCATTATACTGTAATTTTTTAGGCCAGCAGTATATGTATAGTACATATACTGGAATCAAGACTAGGAGCAAAAATATTGGAAAACTCACTGGAATTTTGATTCATCCAGTGTTATAATGCAGAGCGTATTATAATGTAATAAGCCAGCAATCAGCAAAAGTATTTTCAATTTTTACTGAAATACGGAAGAAAATAAGCGTTTGTGAAGTAGAGAAAGCTGGAATATAACATTTGATGAAATAATGAAGGCTGTCTGGACAGACGATTCAATATTTATTTTTCATTTCTCACCATAGTTGTGCATTTCTGAGACAAAGTTGAAAAAAAGTTTCAAAAGCTACTATTATTCCCTTCCAATCTCAAGAAACTAAGAGTTGCCATTTTGTTAACATAAATTAATATTCTACTTCGACAGATTCAACAACTTGTAGAATTCATTCATGGAAGAATATCTTCTGAAGTAGTTCAGTGTGTAGTAGGCTCTACGTTTTTTTATTATTAACAGCGATAATATAATTCATAAAAATATAACATAAAAGAACGAAAAAAGTTTAAAGAATATCCGATACATTTCAAAATGTTACTAATTCATTTTGTGTATGTAATAATACAATGTTAACAGTAACTCTAATAGTTGCAAATTTCCCTCCTAAATCTCAATTTGAAAAAAAAATATTTCATTATTCAAACAACTAAATGAATTTTGTAGATACAATTTGAAGATTATTTTTAGCATGCCTATTTAACTTACAACATGATTATTCAATTATTTTATTTTTGAATAGTATGTGTTTTCACATAACTCAATGTTCAAAACATTAACCTTATCCCACACAGATATTTTAGTATGCTTTTGTATAAAGAAATTATTAGGTTTATTTCATGAACGAAAAGTTTATTTAAGTTCCTTTGATATTTCTCATAAGAATAAGCATTTAAAAAAAGGTTAATTTGTGTATTTTTCTTTTTAAACTGAAATTTTTTACTAAAGCTTTTCCTATTAATATTTTATTATCAGTGAGAAAATAAGTGTAAAACTCGGTACATTCTAAATTGCGTGTTGAATTTTGTAACGTTTGAATTTGTAACAAGTTAACTGAAAGTTCTTTCGTTCTACCCGAGCATCATGTCATAAATATGTTTGTTTTAATAATTTTGATTCTTTAGCTTAGCTATAACTTTAACTCCTGCTATACAAGACTTCTATAAGACATTTACTTGTACAAGACAAGAAAGATAGATTATATATTATACTGACTGTAGGATTTGAAGGAGGGGGAAATCATTAATTATTCTATACTTTCGAATTTCATCTTAAGCCAGACAGCAAAAGTATTAAATTTCTTTCTTTTGAATTGTGTAATTTGAATACTGACTACATTTTAAAATCAAAAAATTAAAGATGTCTCTTAAAGATTACATTGATCTTCCATTTCTTTAAAATTTCCATTGGACTCAGAAGACTCCAAATGCATAAAATGACGACGAATGAAAGGGAAGCAGACATGACTTATTCCACGGTAACATGAAACGCGATATATCAAAGCTCTTCCATCTTTCCCATATCTGTTCCCTTCGAGAGAAAATGATGGTCTAAAAAAGTATAAAATCTCTACTGTCCGGAAACTGAGGAATCTTAACCTATTTTGGTGCCTGAAGCCAAGCCATTGCGTAGCAGACAAGAGAAAATTTAGGTCCAATATTTCTTTTGGAATGGCAGAAGCTAAGAAAAATTTATTATCGTCTGCAATAAAGATACTCTGCATTGAACGTAAAAAAGTCATTTCTCAATTCTGTTCAACACAAATCTTATACTAAGCAAAAATGATTCTTGATTTTAAGCACGAAAAAGAATATCTCAAATATTTTAGTCTGATACTGTTGTGTGTGCTTGGAGGAAGATCATTTCAAAATCTGATCGAAATACTTATTTGATAACCTAATATCGAATGAATCAAATGTACTAAATTTCTAGAAATGGGATCCGTGAGAAATGAAAATTTTAAAACTAAATTTATTTAGCAGATAAGAAATACTTTAAATAGTTTATTCATTTTTATTATAGTGTTTAGTTTAAACACAAATATTATTTCAAAAAAAAATTAAGACGTGCATTTATTTAAAAAAAATTGCTTTTATTCTAAGTGAATGTTGTAAAGTATTTTAATTTGCCCCATATAATAGTATGAGATATTGACAACTGAAATAATGGATTGCAGTTAACATAAGACTCGTACAATACTTACTTATATGCAGAATGTGGAAATAAAATAATTTGTTTTTTTAGTAGAAACAAAACGAAGTTACATTAAGCATTATATACTACATATTATAAAATAATACTCAATAGTAATAGAGTAACACTTGCTGTGCTTCTTTAGCAAATCGGGAATGGAATTCTTTTTTCTAAATTTTTATTTGAAAAAGAAAATTCAAAAATTTGCTTTTTGCAGTCATAAATGCTATTACTACGAACAATAAATTACCTTATAACACGTATGTTTGTGTTTTTGATAAAAAATTCAAGTTTTAAGCAATCTTTATTTTTATTTGCAATAAGATTGGTAAGTTATGCTTTTCTCTTAGGGTCAATCGATATCTTCCAAGAAGTGAACTAAAAGTGCTATTTTTTTGCTCTTAAGAAATTTAAACAATTATTAGCTAAACTTTTAATTTTAGAAATATTTCCTTTTTCACTACCGTCTCTAAACAATTTTATTATGTTCTTATTGCTATATTTTTCAAAGAATTTTCCCTACAATATTACCACATTTTACTCCTGTTCGAAGATATAAAGTTATTTAATCAAATTATTTGTTAGAAAGCCAAAATATCCTGCAATGAATTCATTTTGCTAAAAGCTAATTGAGTCACTTACAGGAAAAGTTATTTTAATAACACTTCGCTTACTATGTGATAAATTAGCTGCTTTAAGCGTACTTCAAAATATTTTCATAAAGAATATAAAGCATGTAACTCAAAGAATAGCAAAGTGTTCTCCAGCTTGAAGGATAAAAAGGGTTGTAAGAAAAATTATATCTATATTCTAAGAATTAAATTAAATTTTATTAACTATTCTTTTAGCATAAATCTATAAAAATTCTACCAATTTCGTAAGATAAATTTCATGCCTCGTGATATTTGTGAATTCTTAAGACCCAATGATGCTTTATTACATATAACATTATTTGTAAACGAGTTACAGTTATATTTTGTGAAAAATCAGAGCACACACAATAAAAGTTACAATAGAAAAATTCGAATATTTCTTTTACTCTTAATTAAATATTTCACCAACTTCAGCAATTCTCAAACTCTGAGGCTCGCTTACCTAGGAGGTTGTAAAAACCCAGAGTAAGGGGTGCAAACATAAAAAAAGAAAATTAAGAAAAAAAAAATTTAAATAATATCATTTAAAAGTTGTTTACATAAAATATATATAAGTATTTAAGAATAGTGACATATACGAGTATTTAATGAAATACTCTATTATCAATAATATATAAGGATGTAATTCAAGTGCAGTATACATAACAGCGCATTAATGGTATCTTTTTTTCCATAGAAAAGGGCTAGTGGGATTCAAAACTTCAAGCTCTCAACTTAAGTGTCTCAAAAATGTTTATACATACTAAAATAGAAATTGCAATTCATTTGAGCTCTTTCCTCTTTTTATACGGAAACTGGGGAAAAGTATACATTTGATTGATTTTAAAAACATTCTTGGAGTGAAAGAGCGTGTATATCTCAAAAACAGAAAAGGTAGTTTGATCTGTATTTTGTTTTACTTTCAGAAATATATTTTATATGAATTAAGGAATCAGCAACGTATTTAGAGTTTGTGAGTATCATCATCACACTTCAAATCCATATAATCTTTTTTAATGTATTTATTGATTGCATTACAAAAATGTACATAAAAATGAGGTTAAGTTCTTACCGGGCTGAAACATACCTAAATTTTAGAAATTACATAAAAAATGTAAAAAATCCACATATCCATTTATTTTAGTCGGTAAGTGAACAAGAATATAATCTATCAAGTGTCGTGCCAATATTTTAAAATTGTTGCACTTAAAAAAATTAGTAAAATTATATCATTTCATTTCCACTTTGCTGAAACGATCCTTTACTTAAATATGGATTTATCTTCATTATAAACAAAAAAAATGCAAACGCCCTGGAAAATTAAAAAATACTATAAAAAAACTGATATGACTGATTTGGAAATATTTTTATATGAAAATAAATTTCATTTTTAAAAAGTTACCTCGATTATATAAGATATACGAATCATTTGTATTACATTTTGATAAATAAAAGTCTAGTATAATGCTGGTTCGATTTTAATTTAATTATAAATTATTTCGTACTTTGAAGCAATACAAGGATTATTGTACCGAACTATTATTAATTTTGAATCAGGATCAAGTAACAAGAACGATTGCTAGTTTGCATCCCCTCTCCAAGGAACCACTCCATGCCAACGGAAGGAATTTGAGTCACGAAATTTGAACGTGCGTCAAACCCAAAATACGGCGAGAATTCAGTACCATTAGGGTATCCGACTACGTTCGGAACCGTGATTTTGCAAAATCGTATAAAGGGATAATATGTATGATATTTAGTGTCACTTAGATTAGAAGATGTATATAAAATTGTCTTAACAATAGTATTACAATGAAATATTATTTAAATTTCAATATTTTTTACAAAAATGTACATAGAATGACCCATTTTTAAAAAATTCTCCTTTTGTGAAAAATGCTTCTATTACAATAATACTTTTTCCTGTATATAAACTCAAAACCTCTGTACAGAGGCTCCCCTAAAATTTTTTTTAAATATATTTAAATTAGAAATTTGGGTTTTCCATGTTTTACAAAAAAAAGAGGAGAGAAAATTTTAAAAAAAAAAAAAACTGATGGTTTTTCAATTAGTTGTAACTCTGAATATAATTGGAATATTTCAAAAAACCATCATTGAGCCTCTGTGCATAGGTGTGAGCTATATACAGGCAAAATATTATTATAATCGAAGCATTTTTCACGAAAAGAGAACATTTTGAAAAAAGGGGGGAATTTTAAATTAATTCTTTGCCGAAATATTTTTATTTAAAAAATTTGTTTTTCAAAAAAGTCCTTAAAAAAAATTTTATATTGGTTTTTAATCTAAGTGACACTAAATATCATGAAAATTTTTTCCCTTTATACGCATTTTTAAAATTTGGTTTTTTAACGTAGTCCCGGGTACCCTTTAATTTCCTTTCCCCGCATCGAAAAAACATCGGTCAAGGCTTCGTGAACATTACCGTGCCCACTTAATGTAGTGGTGAGGCTATGGTTTATATATCTACTTTAAAGATCACATTTTTAATGTGTTTAATGAACTTTAAATTTGTCCTTTTTTCATTCAAGTTTCCCTTTACTATAACATCTACATTTGAATAAACATATTTGTATCAATACACCAATCACGCGCGCGCGTATTTGTTTGCATTTAAGGTTTTACATTTAAAAAAATATACCAAAGCAGACGCAATTTCCAAAACCCACTTCATGAAGTTACTGTTCCGCGTTGAAATTTTACTTGGAGAAAATGTTCTAAATAGAGTTTTTCAATAATGTTCTCTTCTCTTATATAACAGCAAGTATTTTTTTATAAATAAATAAAAAACCGGCTCAATGTGGAAAATTAAGAATCCAGTCGAAAAATTTGCATTCGAAATCTAACACTTCTAGGTTTCCTGTCGAATACTGATTCTGATTCAGTGGGAGTATCATCTGCATAAGCTGAATTTATTTACCACAGGGGCTATCAATGCAGTCACCTTCCCTCTAGTTGCTGAAATAGAATACGGTGAAAAAGTTCTCCGTCCTATGCAAATGCAACGCAAACAGCCATTTTGGAAACGTGACTGGAAAAAGTAAAATGGGATTTCGGTTTGAAATGTGTTAAATTACTTGCCTCTGACTTCCGCTTTTGAATAAAATAAATAAAATAGGCCTGCATTTTAGAATGATTTTGTTTTTTTAACCGTCGCGAAGTGACGCAATACAAACTCTCTTCCTTTATAACTCATTTTATTTGTTGATAAATTTAAGCAAATATAAAATCTGAGGAAGAAATAAAGTTATTTTGGATGCTCTCTATATATAAATTTTAAATCTACTAGTATTGAAAGAAAAAAAATCACTATCGAATAATTTATTCTTTGATGTGGGAAATTTCACAATGATGTTTTAAAGAATGATATTCGATCCAGTGATAAGAAATATTTCACGTTTATTTTGTTTGTAATATTATATTACCTTTTCGTTTTTATAATAATTCTCCGTTATGGGGCAAGTAGACTATTTCTTAAATAATTCAACCAGTTTCGAATGATTCATTTAGCAGTAAATGAACTAGTCATATTCGCACACATGCTTTAAGACAGTGCTTCTAAAACTTTCAATATTTGTGACCCAATTTTCAATCATAATTCATCGTCGTCATAATCATAATATCAATCAATTTCAATCATAATATCGTCTTGGTAAGGCGTCGTGGAGAGAGAAAAAGATACCAGCTTCCAGATACCTTGGTTCCAAACAACAAAATCAGTCCATAAACACCCGTACGCCTCCTATAGTGCTACTGTGACTTACATCAACTAATACAATCGCTGAATGTTTATGATAGCGCAGTGTTCTAGAGAGCGAATTTTCTTACTTGTAGCATTCATTATGAATCCTGGTTTCCTATGTATCTGAGTTTAGCCACCTACTCTTCATAGAGCATGAGTAAGATTTTGACAATGAGGTATCAAATTTGTGCTTCGAATTCATTTTCTTCCATACTTAAAATACCTATATAATTAAGAACAGAACATTAATAAAATTTAAATTATCTGTATAAAATCATCAAATTAGGAATAAACCTGATTGTAAAAAAAGAAGCAATATTGCATCTTAGAATAAATTACTATATTTATAATTTAAAAATTAATATGCATGATTTTAACACAGTTTTACGAGGGAAAGAGATAAATAGGGATCCTGTGTCATTTCTCTATGTTGCATTTTTTTTTCTTGTAAAAAGTTTAAGTCATCGTAAATGTTAAAAGTGTGTCTTCCGAATTCCCCAAACAGTGTTTTAACCTTTTAACTGTCATGCCCGAGTAAATCTCGGGAACAACACTGGTGTTCGAAAATGTCACGCCCGAGTATTACTCGGGGTAATTTTTTTTGAGTTCATCGTATTGTTTTACCCGAATATGTATCGGGAGACGTTTATTTCGGCTTCATCTCTTTGTTAAACCCTACTGATTCTCGGGAAAAGTTAATGTGCGCTGAATTCAATAGATGGCAGCACTTTACTGAAGACTTCAAAGGTTAGAGGTTAGAAGTTCTTTGGCTCAAAAAAATTTAACAATTTGTGTACCCAAATCATCAAAATAACTTGACAGTTAAAGGACATGACCCAACTGACGATCAGTTACACAGCTGAGCTTTAGGTGCTAATTGAAATTTGGCAAGCTTGTCACCCTCAACAACCTTGACTTTTCTTAAAAAACGAATTCTTTTTTATTCAGAAAGACGGCGGGGTACAATGACAGAACACTCACGTTATTTGCGAATTGTTTATGTTTAAAAACGTTTATGAAATCCGTTATTGGTATACAATAC
Organism: Trichonephila inaurata madagascariensis; assembly: GCA_019973955.1. Taxonomy (NCBI): domain Eukaryota; kingdom Metazoa; phylum Arthropoda; class Arachnida; order Araneae; family Nephilidae; genus Trichonephila; species Trichonephila inaurata. Next base: position 101,120 of record BMAV01024809.1, read on the forward strand.
CGATGCTGGTATTATGTATAAATTACGATGATCCAACACCGCAATTGATATGTATAACTACATAACATTCAACTACAGTTACATATTGAGATGTAACTTAACTATAGTTATATATATATATATATTTATATGTAACTCAACCATGTTATATATAATTGATATAAAGCAATTGATAAATATTTCTATATATGTATATGAAAGAGTTTACATTAATATTATCTTGAGGAATTTTTAATTCATTATTTTTCTGAGCCTTCCAGGACTTTGAGAAACAATAAACTACTAGTTTATCCTCGAAAGGGATATAATCATGAACTTAACACTTTGAAATTAAAAGCTCAAAATTTATAAATTCAGACTTATATAACCTGAATCATTTGATTGTTCTGAACTAATCAGAAGAGCATTTGGCAGAAGTAATATGATGTAGAGAGCTTCCAGTTGATAATCCTATAAATACTCGAATTTTCTGGAATATTTAAGCCATTTTCTGTGTGTGCTATGTGATCTAAGTGTGTGTTTTCTACATAAATAAATGTGGATTCAAACTACCAAGCCTCCTCAATGCTGCCACGACAACAACTTCACCAACATGCATTTCATAAATATATTGAGATTATTTTTTTTAAAAAATCTGATATTTGCGTTAAATATTAAAATTTTACAACTTCAGAGCTCGTATAATTACAATAAAAGTAAGAAGATGTATAGTGATTCATATATCTACAAAGCACTTCACATATTACTTCAAAGTAAAGGAGTACTGAAACAGAAACTCTATAATACCAGGCAATTATAATTAAAGTCACATTATTCAGAGGCCTGTAGAACCCGTTCTACTTATCGTATTTTGATGATACTTGGAATATATACTATATAAGCCATGGGGAAAAGGTTTCTGCAGTAAAAAAATAGTCCAAATTTTGACCACCAGGAGGAAATGTGGTGCCAAAATGATATTTTAGAATAGTTAAAATTTATTCAATTACAGAATATGCCAAATATATGCTCCATTGACATCAATAACGTGTTTAAAGCGCATCATAGTGTTTTCAATAGTATCTCGAAGCAACTCACAAGGGATTTCAGCCACATGGCGTATAATGCTAGCTTTCAAATCAGGTAAAGTCTTAATTCCTTCGCTATAAACATGGTCTTTTAGAAATCCCTACAACCGGAAATCACAGGGATTTAAGTCGGGTGAACGAGAATGCCATGCAACCGGAAAATGTTTGGATATTACACAATTATCGCCAAAGATAGTACTAAACACTTTGACTTGGCGCCCAATGTGAGTTGATCCATCTTGCATAAGATAGTGGTTTGCAAACATTGTCGTTCCTTAACGCATGAATGATTAACGCTGACAAACACTCTCTAAATGATTCTCTGGCTATGACTGCAAGTTTATATAGAGGTTTTACGAATTTGCATAAGAAATATTCTATAAGAGCCACCTGGGGGTCAAAATTATTACTATTTTTTATTGCATAAACCTTTTCCCCATGGCCCACATAGTATATATTCCAAGTTTCATCAAAATCCGATAACCAGAACAGGTTCTACAGTCCTCTGAATAATGTAACTTTAATTATAACCATCTGGTATCTTCACTAATGTTCTCTGTAACAAGTTTGGAAAAGTTTAAACACGAAAAAAACAATTAGTAAAAGGGAAAATTTTACATGTATCATATTTGATACATAGTATTTTGTAGACGTAGAGAATTAACTCATCATAACCCCCAAGAATACATCCCTTGTGAATTTATTTACGCAATTTATTACTCAAAATCTTTCAATGGAAATGCCTCTGGAAGTTCGCATTCTAATCCGGACGGAGCGCATGACAGGAAAAGTGCGCTATCAGTTTCAATGATATCTGTCCCTCGAGTGAACAAAATTACCCGAAACTAATACAATTACAAGTAACAGTCTTGACAGTCACTGACAATTAATCACCGCAAATTAGACCTGTCACGCCAACACAAATAGAATTAGCAAACGCGTCTCCTTCTCCTGATCGATAATGAATTAACTTTACAATTCAAGTTTCATTCTTTAAAAGAAAAAAAAAAATTCCCGTGTTTATGTTTCCCATGGGAAATTAGTACAAAATGAACAAGAGAACCAGTGCAAAAAATACAACAGGTATCGTACACGAATGCGATTGGGTTTCGAATTGTCTGGTCAGAAAGTATTATGAAATGATTGCAAAAACAGAAATCGATTGCTAGAAGAATGGGTCATCAAATGTAATGGGGGAGAAAAAGTGGAAAAGGCTTAGCTGTATTTTTCTTTATATGCAGACTGATTCGTAATCAAATCTATGCATTCGCATTTGGGTGAAAATTGCATTAATGACACTGGGTTTTCGTTAAATGAGGGCAATTACTACGAAAAACAAGATTTTGCACTTAAAATAATGGCGAGAGAAAAATATTCGGCACATTAAAAACGAAGCAGTATTGTGAAATTGTCATTTATCGATTTCTTTTGCGCTCAGGTTTTCGAAAGTTTTGATTGCAACTTCTCGATCTAATCAAAAGAGAAAGTGAAAAGTACTAACATTAACATGCTTTTGCTTGTTTAAATAAATTCAGTCAATGAAGAAATATAGTAAAACCAAAAAAAAAATAATAATGATGATAAAATAATTATTATTTATCTAAAATTTGTTTAACACATTATTAAAAACACAATAGAATACACATTAGAATAGTAAAAGATATGCATATCCAACTATTCGAGATTTTCTTAAATAAAAAGTGGCAGTAGCCTGGACCAGCGTTTCTCAAACTGTGGAACGTGCCCCCTTAAGGGGGGTGAGCATATCGAAAAGACGAAAATAAAAGGTTCCTTAAAAAATTTTTTAATTTACTGAAAGTTAACAAACAAGATATGTTTTGACATAATATAAAATATAAATACGCATTTGCAATGATATAATACACTTATAAATGTATCAGATTTGCACAATGTATTTTATAATTAAATTAACAATGCTAAATTAAGAACGATTTTCATAACTATTAGTGATTTATCCAATGGCTTTTAATAAGCAAAATTATATACAAAAATTATCACTTATCATGATAATTTGTATGATTTATAGTTAATCCCTTAACTGCCGTTTAAAATTTGCGTGATTCGCACCCCAATGCCACCGTTTTCCACGTAGGTGCGCATATGTGATATAATGGGGGGAGAAAAAAGAGTATATACACTGGTGTGCAAAACTTAAACAACAATGTAAAAATTTAGCAGATAGCCATGAAATTGCAGAAAAGGAGGTCTGGAGATCAGTACAGTGAACACATAAGTCAGTAGAAACGTCATGCGTATGCAAATATCAGGAAAAAAACGTCAGAAGAGCGATGTGAGCGTACGCAAAACGCGTGATGTCGGCGTGCACTGCTCAACAGTAGAATAAAATGAGAAGGACGGAGACGCAATTCAACATATTCACTGCAAGTGCCAGTGAGTCAGTTCGTGAATATGGCTAGAAGAAATCCCCCTGGATGACTTCACACGTGGAAGAATGATCGGAAAGCTGGAGGAGGGGCGTACTGTCACCAGTGTGGCTGCAGAGTTCCGGAATCAAAAAAAGTGTCGTTTGCGCGCTTGGGAAAGCGTTTCAAACCACAGGTACAGCTGTTAGAAAGGTTGGTGGTGGCCGCCCGGGACGACAACTGCAAGGATGACCGATATATCATCCTGCAGGTGAAAAGAGTTTGAATGCAGTCAGCAAGCGCCATTGCTCAGAAACTCTGTACAGCAACGGATCGACAAGTGTCGCGGTTTTTCTGTGGCCAGACTCCTTCACAAAGGGGCCTGTTCACCCCCCGTCCTGAACGCTGCCTCCTGTTGAAAGTTGCACCA